>ML816635.1:57312-68292 GCA_009831015.1 Picea engelmannii
GACTTTAGGCCATTAGTTGTAATTATACCTCCTAGTCTCCTATATATACCAAGGAGACATTTTCATTTTGAATCATCTTGTACTTGAACATTTAAGTGGGGTAAAAGGAGGATGCCCCCTCGAAGAGGCTTGTTATCTGAAATTATCTGTTTTTCAAGGCGTTGAGTACTTTTTCTGAGGTTTTTCTATGCTATATTGATATTTGGTTCTTAACATAACTCCTTTTAGATACATATCTTCACATTAAGGGTTTTAATACGTCAATTGAAGGAAAACATAATAATTTAATGGATCACTAGATATTCATGAGGTAGAGATATGAAAAGTATCAGATAGGAGTTTATTTTAGGATTTTCGACGGATAAGTGGCAAATTTGACAGTGTAGTGAGCCATCGAAAGCTTTGACTTTCGGCGGCTAAAGGGAAAAACTCAAGACCAATGATTCATCGAATGTGCTTAAGAGTCCATAATTTAATTCTTTTTGCCTAGATTGTGTTTTTCAAGTTCCAGAACATGTGGGAATGGTATCAAATTAAAGATAATAATTATCAGAAGTTAAATCATCCTCCTCATTAAGTTTTGAAGACATATGGTGAAAGAAGGAAGCCAAATGGCATTTCTATTTTTGACAGAAATTGCCCAACTTTCAAACAAAGATCTCAAACTCCATGATCTTCACCTACAGACTACTAATTAATGCTAAGAGGGTAAATTAGACCTACAGTAATCTTACTTGTCATATCCTTTTTTGATTATATTCATTTTTAGTTATTTTCATATCCATTTTTATAGAATCTTGAAATTGTGAAAAGTGGATAAACCATAAAATATTTCTGAGTTAAAATAAACCATAAAATCTGATTTAAGGAGTGAAAACAAACCATAAAATAGTTCAATACCACCAAATTACTAAATCACACAGAAAAATTTTAAGTGTTGACCTTCAAAATCTCAGCTATGTAGAGTCTGATCAATTCAATGTTTCTCTTCTTGAAAGAGAATTGAAATCAATATTTCATAAAAAACCAGAACACCATTGCATCAGAACACCATTTCATAAATTACTCATGCAACTGTAGAAAATGATTGTCGCAACTATAGAAAATTTTTCATAACTGAGATATATATAGGATTGATTTCATCGGTCTTCTGACGAATTCGATCAAATTGACCAAACAATAAGTCAATGATCGTTTGATTCTCACACGTGCCATAGTTGGTCGTTATAACGATTAAAGTTGGAATGTTGGTCGCTAGAATGACCAACATGGAATTTTGGTTTCTAGAATGACCAACGTGGAATGTTGGTCGCTAGAGCATCAAACAGTTGGACCCCGAAAAAAAAAAGTAAATTTACTCCAAAAAAGTAAAAACATTACGACGAAATTTTAAACCGTCATAATATTTCATCGTAATTTCTGCCCAATGTAGTAGTGGTGGAATGGGGTATCTATTTTTTATTGTTTTCTTGTTAAGTGCATGATATTCTATGCACATATTCAACGTGTCATCCTTCTTCATGACCAATACCATAGAAGAAGTGAATGGATTAGTATTGGGCCTGATGTGCCCCATCTCAAAGAATTCCTTGATTTATTTTTCGATCTCATCCTTGAATCTCCTTGGATGCATGTATGGTGCAATGATCATTAGTGTTTCACCCTCCTCCATCCCAATCATGTGTTCAAATCCTCTGTCGATCAGTCTCCCTAGGGGGTATTGGTCCAAATACTAGCTCATACTGACTCAGTAATTCCCTGATATCTGTATGATACTTCTATCTACTATCTGATTCTTTATGTGTGGTAATCAAGCATTCGCCCATATACACCATGTCCCTATTTCTGAAAATCATTTCCATCATCTTTCCCGACATTGTCTTGGGTGCTCCTGTAACATGCCCCTCAATACCACCTTTGTATTGTTCACATATTTGAAGCTCATTGTCAAGCTCAAATAACTGGTACTAATCCTTCCCAATGAGTAGAACCACTGAACACCCGATACCACATCAATATCTAATAAGTCAACTACATAAAAGGTGTTTGTCAAGGTGTAGTTACCTAGTTTAACTTCCATATCTCGTACCATGTCTAAAAATTTCATGGTGTATCCATCTAC
This sequence comes from Picea engelmannii, assembly GCA_009831015.1. Lineage (NCBI taxonomy): Eukaryota > Viridiplantae > Streptophyta > Pinopsida > Pinales > Pinaceae > Picea > Picea engelmannii. Next base: position 59,435 of record ML816635.1, read on the forward strand.
CACTGCTATAGTGAAACCCTCAAAATCCTCCATCTGCAATCCTCTCCTGGCTACTAATAATGCATTAATAAAATTATGGGTTTCTCCACCATATACTAGTGTCATAATACATTGTCCCTGGATGAGTCCTTTGAGCCTAATGGTATCATATCTAGGTACTCTCGAAAGGATCGTTATGACTCCACCCTTCCCTGGTACTCGTGGTTTTTTCTTCTTACATGACCGTGGTACTACCTGTGGATGTGGTTTCTATGGAGGATGTCCCTCTTCATGTGCATGATCCTCCTATGAACTAGAACAATTAATGTCAGGTGTGGGTTTGATCTCCTCCTCCCCCTCACAATCTGATGTTACCTCAATGTAGTAAATATTCCCCTTGTCGATGCACCTGTGTCCTAGGACCCACAACTCCCTGCAAGTGAAACACAACTTCTTCCTCATAAGATCATGCCTGGTCTGATCATCATTTTTTTCTTTACCCTTCTATTCCCTTTGAGGGGTTTTTTGATCCTTGTCCTTATGTGGAACAAAGGGTTTTGAAAAGAGTTTTGGTTTTTGCATTGAGACTCCCATATCTCTAGTGCATAAATTCCATCCTATAGGGTGTCAGGTTTGAAGGCCTTCACCCAACCTCTCAATGGTTTGGTCAATCCTTCTATAAAGAGCATTACCAATCTATGCTCAGATATGTCAGTCATGGCTATGACCTTCCTCTAGAAATATGCAATGAAGGACTCAATTGACCCAATCTATCTAACCCAATCCATCACAACTGTGTCAAGTCTCAGAAGTGAAGTTATGGATCCCTCTGATCAAATCTTTCCATAAATATATTAGTGAACTCCATGTAGGATGTGATACGATTGTGACCGAAGGTCACCAATCCATGATACCACCACTCATGGGCTTCCCCATCCAAGTGTAATGTGGTGAAGCTTATAGCTTCTGATTATGTCATTTGATTAAGCTTGAAGGATGTGTCAATATTTTGCACCCATGTCTGAGTTGAACACCTAGTAGATCTTTCAAAAGAAGGGATCGTCAATTTCCCAACTTTCTTGATAAAATCTTAGTTCTGCGGCTACATGTTACCCCTATGTGCCTCTTTGGGCCTGTTTCGATATATGATCGAACAATATTCCATCAAGCTCATATCAACATGGAACTTTGGGCCTAGAGCCAAGTAATATCTCATGTACTTTGCCCATGGATCTCTCAGTCTTGTCTACCCTTGTCTTGGCATTGTAGGGATTTTGTACCCTCCAAGAGTTGAGCTCCCTTAGGATCTTCCTATAACTGAGACAAGAATAGAGATACGAACAAGGGATGCTTATAATCTTGATAATATGTCATGATATTCAAATGTATAAACCCTCTATCAACAAACATACAAACTCATATAAGCAGTTATCTAGAGGGAAACATCTAGCATATCTTCCATTAATAAAATAAGCAATATTACAACTTACGGGTGTAAACTGAAGAGACATCTTTCCTCTAAGTTCCTTGCCCATGCCTCGCCACCAAAATGCCAGAGTAACTTTGCTAGTTCTTTTCTCCCCCCTTCCCATGGAAGTGGATGGTTCTTATAGGGATTTAGAGATAAGTTCATATGGTTAATGGGATAAGATCTTCAGGCTTATACTAGAAGCCTTCTCAAGACTAAACCCTGAGAAATTAGAGAGAGGTCTCATCCATCGCAACCAAATCTAAAAAAGGGAGCTTCTAGGAGAAAGAAACCCTCCAAGGTGTGTCTTCTCTGACTTGTTTTGTTGAAAATTCACACACTCTTGGACATGTTTCAACACATCGTCCTTGAGACCCTTCCATGATAATATCTCCCTGACATCTCTGTATGTTTTGAAAGATCCTTGGTTTCCTACTAATGGTGAATAATGAATTGCTATCAAAATATTTTTCTTGAGTTCAGATTCTGGAACTAAGTAGATTCAATCCTTGTAGAAGATGACCTCATATAATACTCTATACCTCTCATCCACAACTTTCCCATCCAACACCTCACAGGAGAATTTATTTTTTGATTATTCCACTAATAAATTAGCCTTCCAATATTTAGATATATCCATCAATTAGAAAATCATTGGTCTCCTGGATAATGCATTTGCTATGATGTTTTTCTTGACTTTTACATATTCAATGTAAAATTCAAAGGCTTGGACCTTCGTGACCCATTTATGTTGTCTCTTACTAAGGTCTTTTTGTTATAATAAATACTTTAAGATATTATGATCGGTTTTTACCACAAATATGTTGCCCACTAAATACTATCTGAATTTGGTTAAGGCATGCATGATAGCTATCATTTCCTTGTCGTATATAGAATAGATCATTTCTATCTCCCTGGGCTTCCTACTCTCGAAGGCTATGGGATGGCCTTCCTGTATCAATACTGCTCCAATTTCCTCCCCTGATTCATCAAATTCTAATACAAACAGTTGTGTGAAGTCGAGAAGTTCCAACATTGGGCACATGCTCATCACTTCCTTCAAATTTTCAAAAGCATTTTGGATTCTTCAATCTATTTGAAATCCCCCTTCTTAGTCAAGTTTGTGAGCGGTGCCCCCAACTGTGAAAACCCCTTCACAGATCTCTTGATGTAACTACATAACCCAAAGAACCCTTTCAACTATGTGATGTTCCTGGATGTTGGCCAATCCAAAATGGCCATGATCTTCTCCTGGTGCACCTGCACCCATTTCTTGTTGATTATGTTGCCTAGGTACAAAATTTCTCTCATACCAAATTCACACTTGGATTCTTTGTGTTGAAATTTTCCTAAAACTTGTTAGGGTTAGATTTACCATAGAAATTTAACTAATTTTACGTGCTCATTTTCCCATATATGATGTTACATCAACATCACCCAACCATAGGAACCTACATCTACCACCCCCGATCACAACACACAAATATATATGCTGGGAAAGCCCTTTGGGGAAGAAAACCCAGCAAAACTTCTTCAGTATAGATTCATCAACCAAGTAAAGTGTCAGTACAATGCTAGAGAGAAATGTCCCAGATAACCCTTCTACTCAAGGAAAACATTGATACTAGACTTGTTCCTTGAAACCAGAAGATACACCAAGTATTATACCAAGACATACACCAAGACATACACCAAGACATACACCAAGGAACAATCCAAACCCTAACGCATTACCCTAGCAAGGTAGTGCATGAGAGAGAGATCAACCAAGACCAAGAGATGTGCCTTATCCTTCCTCTTATAGCTGCAGATGCAACTGCAACTCTCCACCAAACTTGTGTTATAACTGAGTGAGTTGTCCTCACCAAATGAGTAAGGTGTCACCTTATTTATAATTATTCTGCCAGTGAAATTTTCCGACAGGGACGACCTGTCTTTTCTGGAAAATATAATTTACATTGAATTTTTCTCTCAAGGTCGACTTTTCATATTGCAAGTACATAATATAAGAATAATTATTTCCTTAGTCGACATTACAAATATACTTTAGCATTATTCTTTTAGGGTTTTGAATTTATCAAATACAATAATAATACCTTCCACAGCTACATAATATTTCAACACTCCCTCTTAGCAAGGAAGGTATTCTTCTGGCACGATCTTCAATACTATTTCAGTCTGCATTTGTACTCTAGAACATTTACTTGTTGACTTTCCATGAATCTATACATCACTAGAAATTTTGTAACATCAACACTCCTTCTTATCTATGGAGGTATTATCCATGATGTTCTTCATCTAGTAGTCTTAATCACATCCATCCATTACACATGGCATGTACAAGACTACCACCAATCACATGATCTTCCAGACTAGTCTACAAGTAGAATCACCACATCCATATAGGATATCTCATGATCAAACATATCATGTCATAAGTATCACCATAGTATCCATACAAGTTATGTCATAGTCAACAATAGACTATCTAATGGTCATGTCACATTCATGCATCTGGGGCCTCATCAACGCATGTAGCATCTCTCTAGTGGGCACGATATTCAATACTATTTATGTATGCATCTATAGTCTAGAACATTTACTTGTTGACTTTCCATGAATCTATACATCACTAGAATTTATGTAACATCAACACTCCCTCTTAGTTAGGGATGTATTATCCATGATGTGCTTCATCTAGTAGTCTCAATCACATCCATCCATTACACATGGAATGTACAAGAACACCACCAATCACAGGGTATTGCAGACCAGTTTACAGGTAGAATCACCACATCCACATAGGCTATCTCATGATCAAACAGATCATGTTATAAGTATCACCATCATATCCAAACAAGCTCTGTCATAGTCACACATAGACTATATGATGGTCATGTTAGAGTCATGCATCTGGGGCCTCATCAACACATGTAGAATCTCTCTAGTGGGCAAAACCTCATCTTCCTCTTGGACCTTATGGGTCTTAGTGTCCTTTCGGAACTTATGTAATTACAGGACTTCATCTTGCTCACTCAAAGCTGGGAAAATATCCACTTCACACATAATTGCGTTACTACCACATCCTTATGGAGTCTGGGTAACTATTCAATTTGAACCAATTCACATACAAAAATGTGCCACTAGACAATACTTACGGAGTCTAGGAAACAATCACATATTTCTAGCTCACACATAATCTAGACAACTAGCCCATACAGAGCTAGGAAACTCGCTAGCTCACACAGAATCTGGAATCTAGTTCATACAGAACTAGGAAACTTGCTAGATCACATATAATTTGGCATCTATCCCTAAGGCAATTCCTTCTAGTTGGCACACTATGCATCCAACTTACACATAATATGGGCATCTAACTAAAAGGGTTAGTAAATATAGTGCACACACATTACCCATCTAGCTCAAGGCTAGGAAACACCTCAAACCACACAGGTTGGCCCTCCAACTTGAAAATCTAGGAAAACTCGCCAACCTCAAAGGCTCGACATCTGCTAATCTTGTGCGAGATCATGATGACTGGTGTCATAGTCAGAAACATGACCTTGAATGACTACCCGTTTCTTATGTTCTCTCTAGATTCGCATCTATAATTCATCACTCCCTCTTACTAGGGATGTCCTTCTAGACCACACCAAGCTTGTCCCTGAAGTACATGAACTTCACCTGTGACAGAGGATTGTTCAACACATCTGCTACCTTCTCATATGTAACAACAAACAAGGAATTCACTGCTCCCTTTTGCACCATGTCTCGGAGATAATGGTACTTGATCTCAATATGCTTGGACTTTTCATGAAACACGGGGTTCTCTGACAAATTTATGCAACTCTGGTTGTCACACAAGATACAAGTCGCCTCTAACTCAAGATCAAATAATCTTGCAAGAAACTTCCAAAGTCACACTACTTCACAACTAGTTTAACATGTTGTTATACACTCTACCTCAGCCAAACTAAATGCCACACTAGTTTGCTTCTTTTTGAGCCATGGAATCATAGTTGACCCCAAACTGAAGCAACATCTTTATGTACTCTTTCGATCTATGACACTATCGGCCCAATCTAAATCAGCATAGCCTTGCAATATTATCTTACGATCTGAAACACATCAAAGTCCAAAGTCTATTGTACCCTTTAGGTACCTTGATACGTGTTTTTCCGCAATCAAGTGAACATGTATTGGTTCAACCATATACTGACTCAAAGTGTTCACTGCAAAGCATATATCTAGTCTAATATTCGTTAAATACATCGATGAACCAATGATATTCCTTTACATGGTGATATCCACTATCTCTGAAGAAGTATCACTCAATAACTTCAGGTTCATCACCATTGGTGTGGGCATGGATTTACAATCCATCATTTCGAATCTCCTCAGGATTTCTACCACATTTTTTCCTTGGCTAAGGAAAATCTCGTCTGGTTTCTTTCACACCTCTAGACCTAAGAAATAATGCCTCATACCCACTTCTTTCATATCGAACTCTATATAAAGATTCCTCTTACTCTCAATGATGAGCTTCTCGACTCCTATTAAAAACATGTCATCAACATATAATAATAATATCACTGGTCCACCATTCACAACCTTGTAGTAAAGGTTTGGATCTGCTTTACTCTTGGTAAAGTTGTCAATTCTACCGTACCATGCCCTAGGTGCTTGTTTCAATCCATACAATGCATTCTTCAATATGCACACATGTGTCTTCTTGTCATGTGTCTCGAATCCTTATGTTTGCTCCACGTACACTTCCTCTTCCACTACATGATTCAGAAAAGTTGTCTTCACATCCATCTGATGTATCTTCCATTTCATTACTGTTGTTATCGCAAGTGTAGTTCTAATAGAAGTGTATCTCACCACAGGATCAAATGTCTCCTCATAATCTATTCCTTCTTTTTGGGAGAACCCACGATCCACGAATCTTGCCTTGTACTTCTCAATACTTCCATCTATTGAGTGTTTCATCTTGTAGATCGATTTGGAACTCACAACTGATTTCTCTTTCAGTATTGGAACCACATCCCAAACATCATTCTTAATGATGGACTAATATTCCTCAATCATGGCATCCTTCCATACTTCCTTCTTTGTAGCCTCGGCTCAGCATCAATGATATCACATAACAATGCCACGTAAGTATAATATGGTCAAGGTTTATTTCTTTCTCTGAAAGATTCATCTGGAGCACCATACTTCTCGGCATCCTAAATAATCTCATGATCCCAAGCTGGTCTTATTTTCTTTGTAATTGTTTCTGTAGGTGTTTATGGTTTTGTCATGTCATGGTTCTCTAGAACATGCTCTTATGGAAAAATTCCATTATCTACAACTGTCATTGTTCATTTCTTTCTTTCTGCAACACCATTCTGCTAAGGGTTGTAGGGAGTAGTGAGCTCCCTCTTAATCCCAACTTTCCACAGAATGCTTTGAAGTCATAGGATGTGAACTCTCCTCCATTATCTGCTAAGTGAAGTGGTTTTCATTAGTCCACACATTTCTAAGTGCACGATGTCCAAAACTCCTTTGGATTTGTTGTCACTTCTTGGAAACAGACTCTTCCTGATTGTCAGTCTACTCCATTTCTCAAATTGAAGGCTATTTAATATGTTTCCTTCTACAACTATCATTGTATCTCCCTCTCAGAGATGTCACTAGTGACCTGCTTCCGTGGTAACCTTCCTGGAACACATACATCTCCATGGTAACTTCCATGGAATTTGTAAGATAACCTACCCGAGACAAGAATAACAAGAGAAAAATTATTTCCAATGTAATACCATTTTCATAAGAACATATCTATGGTAACAAGAATAAAGGAAAATTGCATTATAATAAACATAGCTTTACCAAGGTGACCTCCCTGGAAGAAAAAGAAGAATTATCTCCCAGAGGAGATGTTAGCTCATCTTGCAAACAACTACAATAAGTGTTATCACTGAAATTCCGTCTGCAAATGGTTACAAGAATCCATCATCGTCAAACAGTTATGAGGTCACCCATGGACCAAAATTACCACAAAATCATTTCCAAAAGGTCCAAAACTATAGAACCGGTAATAAAATTAAGGTGCACTATGACTACACAGGGTGCGCGCACACATGCGCGATCCAGAAACGCACTAAAAGAGCACATGCGCATGATGCGCGATTGTGGTCACTAAAAGCCGTGCACATCTGAGAACGGGGAATTTATGAGATTGGTCGACCTACCACCCACTTCTGTTTCAGCTTCCAAGTTAATTTGACACCCAAATCTTGACTGAATCCAACTGGGTGGTTGGTCAAAGACCTAAAAATGCCCTAAATAACCTCTTTTCACACTACAAGCTGGTTTCACAATACCTCAAATAGGTGCTATAAAACAAGGCCATTGGTGCACTTCATTTTCAAGGAATTCATTAGCAAAGTTATGTTGTTGCTATTCTCTTGAGGAATCCTCTATCATCATCAAGAGTATACTAGCACCATTGCATTGGGAAATCCATCTCACCTCTTGAGTGGATTAGCTTGGGATTCTTTCACCATTTCATTCAAAGTTGTAAGAAGAGATTAGTTGTGGGGGTTCAAGATCCCTCCCTTGGAGGAAGAAGGGACCCATAGTCGTCTTTCTTCTTGATGTTTTCTTTCACTAATATAATCCTTTCCATTGGTGACATAAGTCTTATTGGTTTTTTTGTTCTTATGTCCTTATGCTCAATAGTTTAGTTGTTCTTTTATTTCTTAGTTTAATTCTTAGTTGGTCTTTTATGTTTCTTTCTCTAACCATTTTCCTTTACAACTGTTTTGCTTCGCTAACCCAACTAATCTTGTAAGCACCTTTGTTTTGCTCATTTAGTTGACAAAAGAGGCGCAACAGATTGGTGACTCCACTGGGGAAAGATATCAATTTCCTACCCCATTTGGGTTTTTATAGCTTTTCTTTTGGTTTATTTAACCTGTAGGTACCTTAACTGGCCCAAGTCGACCTGCAAAACATCCAATTCAAAGTTGAATTGAGATATTTCCATCTGAAATTTCCTTCACAACCGTGTGTCAGTTGTCTGCGGGTTTATTGGCCCACGGTCGCACATCGTGTGCACGTGCACAAAAATCACAGTGTTGTTTTGTGCACCTGCGCCCAAAATCCTATTTTGGTCTGTGCACAGGCACTCAGTGCACCTCTATCTACTCTAAGACCCGCGCACCTATGCAGAAAAATACACATTGTAAGGTTTTTTGTGATTTGGGGAAGGCCCTTAGCCTTCTTAAAAGTGATTTCATGTATATTGTAATCTGCACCACACTTAGTTCCCTCTTCATATAAAGGGATTAGTCAAAACACATAGGCACTTAGGGGGTTTAAAATCATTATTTCCTCTTTTGCTTTCATTTTGCCACATGGATGG
>ML816635.1:86710-98595 GCA_009831015.1 Picea engelmannii
CAATTTACAACACTGATACTTTGAAATGAACTTAATTGTTTCTTTATGATGAGGCATTATGGTTTCCTTTCATGAACTAAATGGTGACACAGACATAAATTTATTCAGAAAGCAGTGAAAACAAGCAAAATCAAAAGAACCAAAATCAAAAAACAAAACAAAAATTTTAAAAAGAAAAATATGTACAGAGGTGGATCTGGAATCATCAAGAAAAATATCTCTTGAGAGCTTGGCCATTCATTGGAAAAGTGTCTGGTTGTCCCTCAAAATTGTGTAGACGAAAAGACTTGGGACCTAGTTTTTTAGAGATTACAAACGGTCCCAACCACAGATTTTGGAACTTGGTGTGTTCCCCTTTTCCCTCGTGGGGTTTATCCCATTTGAGAACCAAGTCTCCTACCTCAAAGTTCCTATCTAAAGAAGAGTTTGAATCAAACCAGCTTTTCACAATCTGTTGATGTTAATCCAGCTTCTTCTTTTCTTGTGTTCTTACTTCCTCTAGTTTTAATAAAGCGTTGATTCGACTTTCCAGAGGAAGGCAAACTTCTTCTTGAACTTTCTGTGATAATTGCAGAGATGAGAGTAAAACATGAGGCAGGATTTCTTCCCTCCTGTAAATGAGAAAGAAAGGAGAATTACCAATAGAGGTTTTGGGTGTCACTCTATCAGCCCAGAGTGCACTAAATAGTGCATTGTGCTAGTTCTTGTGGTTTTCAGAAACTGTCCTCTTAATAATCTTGATTAAATTTTTGTTTGTTGATTCTGCTAGACCATTTCCTTGGGGCTAGTAGCTGGAAAAATATTTTAATTTAATCCATTTTTCTACAACGAACACATTCATATCCAGGGATGAGAAATAAGATGCGTTATCAAAGACTAAACATTCGGGAATGTCGAATCTAGTAATGATATTTGAATTAAGGAAAGATACTACCGGATTCGTGTTTACCACTTTCAAAGGTCCAACTTCGGACCATCTGATAAAATAATCTGTTGTTGTAATAGCATACTTGTGTTGTTGTGAAGAAGAAGGATTTATTGGGCCTATGATGTCAATACCCCATTGCTAAAAAGGTGAATCTTTAGTAATAGGTTGCAAAGGGAATGTTGCCTTTTTCACCCGTCCAGCAGCCTTTTGGCAGATTATACATTTGCGGCATAGGGTGTGGGCATCTTTAAACAACGTGGGCCAATAGTACCCAGCTCTTAAAACTTTGTGGGAAGTGGTGTCTCAACCGAAGTGTCCACCAATTTCACCTGCATGAAGTTCAGATAACACTTTCTCTGCTTCATCTTTTTCCAAACAATGCATAAAAACACCGTCGAAATTCTTTCAAAACAATACATCATTTATGAACTGGAAAGTTGCAGATTTTAACCTGAGTGTTCTTCTGTTTCTAGGCTCAAGATAGTGAGGAGAAGATCCATGTGTCAAATAAAAGTTAATATCATCATATCAAGAATCAGCAACAACTTGTGTACAGTTGATTTGTTTCTCGTTGTGTTGATTTACAGTCGAGATGTTAATTTGATTTTCTTGTTCTTCAATTGAATCAGCTACTAGTTTACATAGGCCGTGACCTCTAACAATTTGTGCAGGATTTATTTTGAGGTTATACTCTTGTAACGACATCATCCGATTTTCCCATTTTTCACCCAGTTCATTTTGTACTAACACGTTTCTCACAGCAGAGTAAGGAATGATGACTTTAGTTCTAGATTTCAGCAAATATGACCAGAAGTGTTTCACTGCTTTAAAAACAGCATAAGACTGTTGATCTATAGCTGGGTAATTCATTTCATCCCCTTTGAAAGCTGAGCTCATGAAGGAAATGGGTATTTCATTGCTTTCAACATTTTTTTGTGTTAACACAACAGCATAAGATCAGTCGGAGTCGAAGGTGTAAAGAGTGAAAACCCAAGAGAAATCAAGACTCATCAAGGAAGGAGCTTCTATTATTGATTTTTTTATAGAATCAAAACCTTGACTTTCTTGGGGTCCCAAACGATATTGAATATCCTTTTTAATCAAATTTTGTAAGGGTCTTACCATTTCTGAGAAACTTGGGACACGTCTTCTGACGAAATTAATCTGGCCTAAAATGATTGCTTGGATTTTTTGGAAGAGGGAGGGGGAAGTTTGGCAATAGCTTGGGTTCTTTCGGGATCGATGATCATTCCATCATCAGACACTATGAACCCAAGTAGTTTTCCTTGTTCTACTGCAAAGACTGATTTCTTAAGGTTGAGAGATATGTGTTAAATTATGAGCTTGATTTCTTATGCGGATTAATTCTTTTATTTTCTTCAATACTTTGATTCCAGCTCAATACACTTCAACAATTCCAAATCATAATCGAATAGAAATAATTATGTAGACAAGTAAACATGCATATTAACAACGCATATACCCCTGTACAGGGAGAAAAACCCCAGCAAACAATATTCCTTTATTTCATTAATAATGTAAGATCTCTTACAAATATCCACCATGAATGTTTTGCTCTCAAAGAGCTTGCCAAGATGACTCTGAACTAACAAAGACTTACAAGACCTTGCTGAAATACACCTCTGATATGTTGCCTCTTTATCACTAATGTGCTTCTATATTACTTCACCCTCAACCTACATATGAAAACTGTGTTTCAAAACTATCTTGCAAAACTGTGTTGAAGAGAGGGTTCGACCTCTTCTTATATAGGCTGAAGAGGGGAAGAGGGGAAGCTCAAAATAGTAACTTGATTGCATGCATTAAACATAACGTGGCTTCATGCTTTAGTTCGAATTTAGAACTAGACTTGAGATTCGTTACAACTCATCTTTAAATTTTAGTTTGAACTTAGAACTAGAGTTGATATTAGTTACAACTCAGCATTACACTTTAGTTTGAACTTAGAACTAGACTTGAGACTGACATGCTTTAGTTCGAACTTAGAACTAGAATTAAGACTTTAGTTGCAACTCAACATTACACTTTAGTTCGAAAATAGAACTAGACTCAAGACTTTAGTTGCAACTCAACATTACACTTTAGTTCTAAAATAGAACTAAACTCAAGACTTTAGTTGCAACTCAACATTACACTTTAGTTCTAACATATAACTAGACTCAAGACTTTAGTTACAACTCTTGACAAGGCAATTCGAAATTCTCTTCATGGTGGATAATGTTTACACGTGCCAACGCACTAGATCAATACAATTACATTATTTGCAATATTAGGAATATCGTTTTTTTTCTAGCTCATAGGAATTTTACATTCAACCTAACTTTTGCTAGATACTTTGACTTTTGTTCATGGCTCACAAGGTTTGACTAGGCTCACAGAGGTTGTATGTTCCCTCTGACTTTTGCACTAGTTTGTCTATGCTCACAGAGGTTGTACGTTCCCCCTGACTTTTGCACTAGATTTTATATGCTCACAAAGGTTGTGTGTTCCCCCTGACTTTTGCATTAGACTCACATAGCATCTCGTTCGTCCTGAATTTTGGTTTGACTCATAGAGGTTGTATGTTCCCCCTGGATTTTGTCAATACCTCACAAGACTAGTTGATTCTCCAAATCTCCCTGGCTAGCCTCAGGATGGACCATATGGCCTCTCATGGGAGAATGACTATCGATGTTGCCAAATTTAACAATATGTTGTACTTGCGGCATCATTCTAGGACATCCCTAAGGTGAGACAAGTGATGTTTCTTGTTTTTAGAAAAAACAGTAACGTCATCAAGATAGACCACTACTGATTGGTTTATGAGACCACGGAAAGCAATGTCCATTACTCTCTAGAAAGTGGCCCCAGCATTTATAAGCCCAAAAGGCATCTTCCTGTAGGAATAAGTACCCCATGGGGTATGAAAAGTGGTTTTGATCTGATCCGAGGGAGACATGAGGACTTGGTTGTATCCCGAAAAACCACCTAACAGAGATAGTCTTTCGGAACCGGACACTTGTTGAAGAATTTGTTCCATTGGAGGAACGTGGTAAGTATCTTTATCAGAGGCTCGGTTTAAGTTATGAAAGTTGACACAAAGTCGAATTTCACCACTTTTCTTCCTTACAGGGACTAGATTAGACACCCATTGTGTGTGTCTCATCGGGAAAATTATCTTTTCATTTAGTAATTTATTCATTTCTTTCTTGACAGTGGGTTCCAATTTGGGTGCATCTTTCTTAACTTTTGTTGAAAAGGCTGAGTTTGAGGTTTCATGGAGATGACATGTTGTATTATATTAGGATCAAATGTTTTCAAAACATCATACGTCGAGGCAAAAACGTCTTTGAATTCCTTAAATAATTTTATAAAGGCAGATCGTTCTTGCTCGGAGCATCCCGTTCCCAAATTGATATTTTGAGGATTATCCTTAGTCCCTAAATTTACCGTCTCATAAGCCAAGGAAGAACTATTCGTTTTACAATTAACTGACCCTCTAAATTTATCATACAAGTCATAAAACTTCTCTAGTCTTACAACAGATCTGGGGATAGAGTTTACCAGATCAGACGTCGATTCAGGAGATCTAGGATCTGATATTATTGTGAAGTTGTGAAGGTTTTCATCATGGGTGCCTTCGTCGATCACCACACCTTGAAAGGTGTCCTCCATATGCAACAAGTTGATGATTTTTGTATCATCCTCGAACACTTTACAATTGGTAATATTATCCAGGATCGACAGCCTGAACAACAATTCAATCGAAAATGCATTAGGGGAAAGACCTTCTGCGGGCAATAGTTTAGAAGTGACGTTATCCAATAAATCATCCTTTGAATTATTTATCCTAGGAATGGAATTTATATTAAATGCTGCAAATTTTTGCATCAAACTCCATACCTTAGTTTGGTAAATTTTCAGATGTGGGGATAGGTAATGTATGGAATTTCTTACCTGTCTAACCACGATTTATGAATCACCGAATACCATTAAATTTCTTATGCCCATATCCAAAGCTTTCTTAAGCCCTTGTAGAAGTGCTTCGTATTTGAGGGTGTTATTAGTGCACTCGAACTCTAATCGACAGGCAATGAAAGTATTACTATCTGCAGGATCGATGAGTACACATCATGCACAGGCTCCTTCTTTGGATTTGGATCTGTCAAAGTACAATGACCAAATTTGAGCTTCATTGGCAGTGTTTGACACACTTGATGAAGTTCATGATTGATTACAGGCCATAAGTTATGATTGTTTCCCAGGATCAGTGAAAGGGGAAATTTTGGTCATGAAGTTACCAAAGAAGTTGTTCATTCCCTGTATTTCAAATGAATTAGTAGATGTAGTAAGTGATTCGTTTGCATTGTTTAGATCTGTCACGGTGTGCTTGAGATAATGTTCACAATTTATCCTAATTTTATTTGGGTGTCCATTTTCTGGTAACCACAGATGAGACCAATTTGTGGCAAAGTAACCATACAGTTGTTCAAACCAGTCCCTACTTAAAAACAAACCATATACTTCAAGGATGTCAACCACAATAATGTCAATAATTTGGTGAAACTTAGGATTAGAAGATAACCTAACCAGAACATTCTTAAGTTCACTGATTACCTTAACGTTCGTCCGATCAAACTAAATGATTTTGAGATCAGAAGGTTGAAATTATACGTTAATTTTTTGACCCACAGATAAAGGCACTACATTTGATGATGCTCTGGAATCAACCATGCAATTATGTACATTTCTATTAAAGATTTCGAAAGTTAACAAAAAAGGCGGGACATTTTTACGAACGTTAACAACATAATTTTGTTGATTTTTTGTCGTTGTCCCTAAAATAGTTTTATCTACATTTGATACAATTTTTTCAGCTAGGTCCCTTTTAACCGGAGGTTCAGATGTCATTTTAGTAGGGATCTTTTTGGTTGTTTTAGAACTGATTTCTGCAATTTTCTTGCTGCTGGGATCGTTTTTCTTATTGTTTTATGTGATATTTTGAAGCATTTTCTACAGAATAAGAGGAAATTTCAAAAGCTCAAAAACAGAAATATTAGCCCTTAGTTTTTTTAGATCTTCAATCAAGTCATATTCTAAAATTGGGGTTGCTAAAATCCATTTTATTTCAGCTTGTTTCAACTGTTTTGGAGGCACATTATTACTCACTTTAGAAGAAGGTTTCCTCTGTGTTTTGCTTCTTGTGTTGTAAGGGAGGACAGTTTCAAAGTTTGCTTGAAAAAAACTGTCAGAGAAGTGTCTGGAGATATTGGGAGATGAATCTTCTTCTTCTAGTACTTCTTCCTCAGCTACATCTTCATAACTTTCAGGAGGAGTAGAAGCAGGATTATCATGTGCTTCTAGAATAGTTTGCAAAGTATACTGCAAGCTTTTGAAATTGAGACCTTCATTGGTCGGATTTGGCCGATTGGGAGGAAAAGGTTTTCTAAAAGGAGGTTTAAAACTTCCTTTTCTTGAGGATGCCTCCTCAGCTGATCTCTTCAACTCCACGACTTGATTTGATATTTTTTGGAAAGATTTCTGCAAGATTTCTAAGTCTAAAGTTTCAGTTTGACTTTTGGCTTGGGGAGGCCTAGTAAGGATTTCTATTTTCTTTTTAGAGGATGAAGTTGTTTTAGCTTCACTGTTGAGATTGTTTTTTAAGCTTAATATATCCTTTTCGATTTGGCTTGCCTCCTCAAAGGCTTCCAGCAGCATGTTCTTCTTAGACCTTTTGACTCAAATTGGTATGTTTTTGTGTAGAGCTTTGGTGTAATATGCAACAATTAGACTTTCAGCGGGCATTGAATCTGTGAGAATTTGATTCTTTAACGTAAAAAATCTCTAGTTAAAATATTTTACTTTCTCCTTAGGGTTCATTTTTAGGCTGGAGAGCTCCATAACCAAGACTTCATGAGATTTATCATCTCCAAACTTCTCTAAGAAATAGTTTTCAAACTTGTCCCAGGAGACAATGGTTTGGGGTTGTTGGGCGAAATACCACGTGGAGTCATTTCCATCGAATGTATAAGGAAAGATTCTACATACTACGTCTTCATGCTCTACACTTCGGAGTCTAATGACCAACATAAACTTATTTATGTGATCTTCGATAGATTGTTTAGAATCTGGATCAAATTTAGGCAACTATTTCTCCGGGTGTTTTGGCAATGGGTGTTGAGGTTCAGGTACAACCACAACATCTGGATCGAGCCAAGGTCTGGCGAGATTGTTTTGGTTTTCCATGGGTGTTGGTGGTGTTGAATGTTGAGATGATTCATATGAGGAACTGCCTTCATCAGATGACTCTCCTCCCAAAGAGGATGGAGATGAACCAGGTGGGGAAGGTGGGATACCAGATCCTCCAACTCTGAGAGTAGGTGTTTCAATAGGATCTATAGTATTATATCCTAAAGGGTTTAAAAGAAGACCAGTGCCTTCAAGTTGTTCTCTGATATCAGAGAAATCTAAGGGTTGATTAAGTGGCCTACCAGGCTGTTTGATGCGGGCCAAGGAACTATGTGTCCTTATGAGTGATTGATGAACAATTTCCTGGACATTGGCCCCTTGAGGAGTTGATGTCACTGGTTCAACGAAAAACTCAGAATTATCGTTCGAGGTAGTTTTTGTTTCAAGCGTAATGTTGTTGTCTGAATGAATACGCATTATGATAGGGGAGAGAGTATGTGGGGGAGGAGTCTTACGACTTCCATGTGCCATCAATTGAAATCAGGCCCTCCTTCTAGCACCATTTTTTGACAAGCAAAATTGACAGGTCGTCAACTGGAAGAATAGGTCCATTCCGGGGTTGTCTAAATAACCCAAGCCATTTGGTGTAACCAGTTCTGATGAGTTTAATGGCTCTGTTAGCCAATCTAAAGTCCTAAAATAAAGAAAGGGAATAAACTAACTAATGTTTAAACTATAATATATACATATACTCTAATATGATTGTTATAAATGTATTTAAGCAGAGAAAGAAAGCATAAAAATATCACTTATGAACAGAATTTATAGGTTGCAAGTTTTAATGGAAACTTACGAAATCAATGTGAAGATAATTGTTTTTAAGAAGCAAATAAAGAAAGCACATTTTTATATTTTCTAGTTTCTAATTATAAATCATATAAAACTTGAATTAACTAAATTGTGAAACAAAGATACACAGATGGTCAAAGCCAATTTGAGATTCTCATGTTTCACTAATACATAAAATGACAGAAATTAGAAGCAAGTGAAGCTAACCTATTATTAATTTGTTAAATGTGTCTGTGCTTCTATACGAACCAAGAGCATCCAGCTCCGAAAGAAATCTACAATAGGATTATACTGAAATTTTCCTGAATAAATTCAAAGAATGTATTGGCAGTCGAGATTTAAGAAAAGAATAGGGAACACATATTAATTCTGTGAACTTATAATTGTAAATGATTACAGTCAAAGAAATCTTTGTGTAATACATTCATTTCATTCATCAACTAAACATCAAAGAAAAAACCTGATATTAAAATTGATACGATGATCACAGTCACAACATCTGGAACAACAAATCATGAACGGCATCTATAGCATGAATATCATGGAACATTACATGTCATTGAGACTAAAGCTACACAACATATTAATATCCCAAGATCAAAGAAAACAAAACATCAATGAAACAACATTCACAATGGACTAAAGCCGAAATGTTGTATGTTGTTCCATTAAGTCCTGAAAATCATTTGTTCATAATTGGTTCTAGGCCAAGATGCCATTCATTTACAAAATGTTGAGTATTTAAATTGTTTTTTGAAATCTCATCTTCTTGTCTCCTACAATAGGATAAGATCTCATGGGATCAAAATATTACAAAAATGGAGGGCCTACAGCCACTCATAACTGAACTATTTATTTTCAAAAATTAATAAAAAAAATTCTTATTTACAAAATAAATAGGAAATAGATACTAATCATCTAAATCGAACATGTTCCACCTCAGAAAATCAGCATCGAGATCTACCATGTCCTGAAAACGAAACAAGAACAAGTTAGATAATTTATTAACAACTAATTACTAATTTTTTATTTAAAAATGACTTGGCTACAGAATCGAAAGATTATATAGCCAGTCTTATCTTGGAAAAAGAACTCTAATTTTAAACCGATTTGATTCAAAAATATAACATGAATGTAATAAGAGGGAAAAACCATTTTATCATTTCAACCAATGACAAAACATGGATCAGAATAGCTCGGGATTGATTATGGCATTAACACTGTCTGTGTTTTTTATCACAATGTTACCTATCTTCTTAAGACGTTTAGCTTGTCTCTCATCGTTTGCTCTGAGGTCACAATTTTATTTTCTCAGTAATTCATTGTGAGTTGTGAGTGTTTTAATCTGAGCTTGAAGGATGGGAATATCAGTATAATATCGTTCAATCCAATGTAGGCCAACCTCACATTGCACAGGAGGAAAGATATGTTGGCGAAGTGCACAATCAAGTTTGGTTGTATCAACATCACATGTTATGTGCCCTGGACCAAGCCTAATTCCAGTGAAACCATATTTACCCTCGAGACATGATAGAATATTATTAACAAAGTCATACAGTTGAGCAGGATTGGATCTTTGACAATCTGGATCTTCTTCTGCTAGGAAATCTTCAATTTCAGGATCTGAGTCCTCATTGACCTCGATAGGGTCGATCGAGCTCAAATGAGGTTTAGCTCGATTCCTTAAATTTATCGAAATGAGGCAACCAAATCTTTTGTTTTGAAACCCTAGAGCCATGTGTTTTTGTTTTATCTGATTGCGAGATTTTTTTCTATTGGATTTTACAGTGGCGTTATGGCCAGCAATCAATTCATGCATAGAGGTTTCAATCAACTCGGAACCAACATCATGTAGCTCATGTGGAGACTAACTGTGTATTGCCTCATCTTGAGGGTTTCTCTTTAGAGATTTTGGCTCGTTACTTGAAATGTCAAATTGTTTTCTTATCAATGGTTCACCCGAAATAAGGGTTTCTACAGGAATGGTTGTAGCAAAGCCATTTCTAGTTTAAAATCCATCCCAGCAATTGCCCAGGGTTGTCAAACGGTGAACCAACAACATTTTAATTAAGTCATGGTGAAAGAGACTAGAGTCGAGACTCTGTCTCTTGTACCTTTTAGACATTTTGTACAAGCTTCTCAACAGATAGAAGGGCACATTTAACTAAAAACCTATGAAATGCATAAGCAGTCATATATGATAGAGAAAAACTAAACCATAATGACCCTCACAGGTTACAAATTGTTTGAGGATCAAAAGAAGACCATGTCATCTAGTTTTAACTAAAGAAAAAGTGATACCTTTTTCACAGCAATTGATTTTCTTGGAGGTCATGAAGAGGCTCCATGGAACTTCTTGGATATTTGAGTTTTTGAACCACTTCTCGCTGGTGGATGGAAGCCCTATGGATTCACTCACAAACTCCTCAGTTACCTCTAACTAGATATCTCCAATTTTCTCCCTACACCAATCGAAAGTTTGCACAAAATCCTTAGCCACTTGGAGTTTATAACCTTCAAACCTTTTGATGAAGGCATCCCAGCCTTGACCTCTTAAATCCTCTATTGCATCATCATGACAGAGTAGTTCTCGGAAGCCATTCGACTCCAATCGAACAACAGAGGCCATTACAAATATGACTGGACTGTAACAGGGGTGACTCGAAACAGTTCTTGGTTTGGATGGTAGGATTAAAAGAAACAAATCCGAGTGGATAAAATGGAAACAAACAAAACGAAATCTCTATGCAATCATAGTATAAACACCGAATGTTTTGTCATGATGCTTGGCCATACCTAGTAATGAAACCCTCGCATACAGAGCATGAAAAACCTTCAACTCGTAATGAAAAGATTTTTAATTTACTCTGTCAGCAAAAGGATTAAGTATAGGGTACGATACTTGTGCATTAATTCTCATGACTAGCGCGACTATAGTTGATTTGCAAAGGGTTTAAATATACAAAAATGTTCATAATTCAAATGTGAACCAACTAAGTATATAGAAATCATATCAACATTCAAAACATTCAAAAGGTAAGTCATTCAAGTGTTAGATATAGAATGGATACAAGCACAGTGACCCTTTAAACGAATGCTTTGAATAGGAATATAATACGAAACTAAGTTTTCATGTTTGATTCATGCTTTCAATCATGAATCAAACATGAAACAAAATGAAAACGCAAATTTTAAAGAATTAATGAACATCTTTTATAATCCAGTAATCATCTTCAAATGATAATATTACAAGATGAGGTGAAGGTAGCTACAGAAAGTGTCAGTTGTCATTCAAATAGTGAAATCATGTAGGGTTGCCAACAAGGTCTCATCCATCAAAACCAAATCTAAAAAAGGGAGCTTCTAGGCTCGATCACGACCTAAGTACACAGACAGAGTGACCTAATTGCGACTTGGATTCCAAGAAAGAGTGATCGACCCCTTTGGTCGCGGACTTGAGAAATGGCAAGGGAGACCAAAGGGAGATCAGGCTAGAAACTCAATGGGAAGATGATGAAAGATGAGTGAATTGGGTAGGTGACCTCTAGGATATGATGTCTCAGTGATTAGGGAGATAATAATGTTATAACAAGAGGGTCATTCCATGACATGCAAAGATAAAACACATGTCAAATACGAGGTAAATCTTGTTCCAGACAAAACCCAAGTGTCAGAATCCATAAATTCGACAATGTTTACGTGGATATCCCAAAATCAGGACAAAATTAAGTGGGCGACCTCCTTCCAAGCTAGTTGTTGGATATTTCTCCAATTCAAAAGAGCTAATCGTGGGTATTTCTCCAAGTCAATTCGACCCCCCTCGTGAGGAAAATTGTTAGGAACCAAATATCAATATAGCATAGAAAAACCTCATAAAAAGTACTCAACGCCTTGAAAAAGAGATAATTTCAGATAATAA
>ML816635.1:103598-152155 GCA_009831015.1 Picea engelmannii
CATATTGTCATATTAGTTGTGATTTCATTTCACTTATTATGCTTCAAAGTTATGGTATATTAATTCATGTACTTGTGGTGTTATCAATATACTTGTTTGGATAAATGCAAAAGATTAATTTGCATTTGAGTATAGTGTATGTCAGTTATGGTAACTCAGTTTAACCTCTCAAACATCATGGAGGTATTAAGCATGGCACTTCTGAAATTTGCAAAGAATGTGGTATGTTATGTTCCTATGATTATATGCATAATAAAAATAAGGTTCATTCCTAAACTATGACCTTCAAAGCATATTAAGTTTATAAATTTGATATATATAAACTTGTATATAGTTGTTGTGGTTTGTAGTTTGATATATGGATATGCCTTTTTCATGTGGCATATATCAATAAACAAGAAAGGAAATACTATCGAAGTATGGAAGGTTTAAAGTTTGGTTTATAAACTCCATGATATAGCATTTGGTATTATATGAAATGGTCACTTGACATGTAAGGTGGTACAAGGAATATAATTTTAATACAAATGAATAAATTGTTGATATTATGGTAGTTGTGGGAGGTATTAACCTCCATGTGTAACCTTTGACTATAATAGAACATTTCGGAAGCAAGAAAAACCCTAAACAGATGTGTAAAAACCATAGAATACAAGTCGACTCAGTAGAATAAATAATATCAATGTATTATCTTCCTGAAAGACAAGTCAGCCCAGACAGGTGACAAGAACCATTATAAATAGGAGATGTTCTAGCTCATTTGTACACACTTCACTCACTCTCTCAAGTATAGCGCAAGTCTATAGCTGCAGCTGCAAGAATTGAAGCAGCATATTTTGGGGTGATTCTTGTTCTCTCTCTCTAGCACTATCTAGCCTAAGATATGCAACCTACCTTCTAATATCTCTTGGTGGTATTCTTGGTGGTATTCTTGGGAAGAAGTGCAACTGCAACTACTGTAGTTGATTATTGTTCTTGCTCTATGGTTGTGGAGACTCTCTCTCTCTTGTGCGCTCCCCTTGTCTTGCGATGTTGTTACAGTTGGATGGTGTTTTATGGTTCCATCTCATGCTACTGCTGCAGCTAGGGTTTATATGTTGGTTCTAGTGTGGCTTTATGGAATCATTCTATCTAGTAAAGGTTAAGGTGCTCGGGGGTGGTTGCATGCCTATGGTTGGGTGACAATAGTGATATTGTCTATGGTTAAACAATCAAATCAAATATTTTAACAGGTTATGGGCCCACACTACCTTCAAAGTGGTCTAACCGTTGGAAGGTAGATCGGTATTTATTTGTCAATCTCGTTGTACCACCAATTGCAGTTGCAGCTAGGGTTTCTGATTTTGCAGCTCCATCAAACCCTAACCTAATTCTTGGCACTTTCAGTGAAGCATTCAACCTAATTTTTGGGTATTCTAGTGTGCCCTAGCCTAGCACACCCTCTAGTGCCTTCATCCAGCAAAAACGTCAAGTTTGATTTCTTGGTCAAAGTCAAAGTCAAAGGTTGACTGGTCAAAGTCAAAGTCAAAATTAAAGTCAAAGGTTGACTTTTGGAAAAAAAAACGATTTTGTGGTCAAAGTTGAAATTTCAAGGTTTCTATCTTGTTCTAATCATTGAACCTTTTTTATTCAGTTTCTAACCTCTTCTTGTCAAGATGGTGTCTAATTTTAGATTAGAAGACAAATTGAACGATGCTACAAATTTCAAAGGTATGCACTTGTATATGTTTTTCAAGTTATATCATCTAGCAAAGCATGAGTGTGTTTGAAGGGGATGTACAAGAGACCTTGTCCAAGCAGTGATATTGGATTCAATACATTCAGAGGAACAAGCCTACTCTCCCTAGAAGTTGAGGCTCTAGGTTCTAGGTTTGATCGATCAAATTGTTAAATTTCAATTTGCACATATCAAGTTTGATAATTGTTACAATACAAGTAAACATTATAGTTTTGACAACAATATTTGAAATGTTCTATTACTACTAGGTATACTTGGTTGCATGTAAGTACTATTGACATTGATGCTTATTGCACTTGTTTAATGAACTAACATCTCCTCTGGGAGATATTTCTTTTTTTTTCTCCCGGGCAAGTCACCTTGGTAACCCTATGATGACTATCATCCTTGTTACCATAGATATGTTCTTATGAAAATGATATTGGAAATATTTTTTCTCTTGTTGTTCTTGTTCCGGGCAGGACACGTGCGATAGCTCTAAGAAGGAGCTAGAGTGAAAGTTGCAAACATGGAGCAGATGACTCCATCAAGTGGTGAGGCAGGTGATCTCACCAAGTACCAATTCTAAAGGAAGCATGTAAAGTAAAAGAAGTTTTGGACATCGTTCACTCAGATGTGTGTGGACCAATTTCAACCTCCTCACTAAGAGGATAAAGATCTTGAGGTTCGATAATGAAGGAGAATACACCTCCAAGGAGCTCATTTCCTTTTGTAAAGCAGACAGGATTAGGAGGAAGCTAATTGTGCCACATAATCCTCAATAGAATGGTGTGGCAGAAAGAAAGAACTGATCCATTGAAGAATTTGTTAAGGCAATGATGAATGACAAGAATCTATCGATGTTTCTATGGGGAGAAGCAGCAATGAAAGTCGCATATGTTTAGAATAGAAGTTTTGATCGTATATTGAAGAACATGACTCCAGAAGAAGTTTTCTCTGGAAAGAATCCCAAGTGTTGAGAACTTGAGGATCTTTAGTTGTCATGTCTATATTCATGTTCCCAGGGACAAAAGAAAGAAGTTGGAAACTTCAGGAAAGAAAGGCATATTCGTTGGATATAGTGAATCGTCAAAAGCTTACAGAATCTATGTTCCAGGTCAACAGAAGCTTGAAATCAGTAGAGATGTGATTTTTTATGAAAAGATTGGCTTCGAGAAATCTATAGAAGATTCCATGGATCCCAACAATGAAGAAGAACATGAAGGTCCCAAGGAAGAAACTACATGTTCTCTAGAATATCTCAATACAGAACCTTCCACCTTTGAAGAAGCAGTCAAGAAGAAAGAATGGAAGGAAGTTATGATGGAATAATATCAATCCATCATGAAAAATGATGTATGGGAAATTTTGCCTAGACCTTAAGGAAAGTATCTAGTCACTTCAAAATGGGTTTACAAGATAAATCATGTAGTAGATGGGAGAATCGATAAAATACAAGGAAAGATTAGTGGCTAGAGGGTTCTCCCAGCAGGAGGGAGAAGACTATGATGAGACATTTTCTCTAGTTGCCAGATGCACCTCTATTAGAGCCATCATATCTCTTGTAGCATCCATGGGTTGGATCTTACATCAGATGGATGTAAATACCACTTTTCTCAATGGAGTAATTGAGGAAGTAGTATACATAGAACAACCTCAAGGTCTTGAGGTACACCCAAGAGAACCCCATGTATGCAGATTAAAGAAGGCCTTGTATGGACTTAAGCAAGCTCCAAGAGCTTAGTATGCACAATTTGACAGTTACTTGATGAGACTTGGATTTTCCAAGAGCTATGCTTATCCAAACCTTTGTTACAAGGTTGTGAATGATGCACCTGTGATCTTGTTACTATATGTTGATGATTTGTTTATGACAGGTGTAGAGCCTCTCATTATTCAATGTAAGAGGGAGTTAGCCTATGAATTCGATATGAAGGATCTCGGTCTCATGCATTATTATTTTGGACTAGAAGTATGGAAAAAGTGTGGTGAAATATTCCTAGGGAAAGGGAAGTATGTTGTAAATATACTTCAGAAGTTTGGGATGATGGAATGCAAATCCATGGCAACTCCCATGGTGACAGATCTGAATAAGATGAGAGACTTTGATTCTAATCCAGTAGACTCGTCCCTGTACCGGTAGTTGATTGGCTCATTGATGCATTTGGTTAATACCTTGCCAGACATTTGCTTTGCTTTGAACACGTTGAGCCAGTTCCAGGTGGAACCTAGACATGAGCATTCGATAGCTGCAAAGAACATTTTGAGATATCTTTACAGGACTCTAAATTATGGTTTGAGATATGCCTCAAACAGTGACATACAACTGCACAGATTAACTGATTAAGATTGGGTAGGGAGTGTAGATGATAGAAAGAGTACTTCTTGTATATGTTTCAGTTTGGGCTTTGTTATGATATCATGGGCTAGCAGGAAACAAAAGTCTATTAAACTCAGCACTGCAGAAGGAGAGTATATTGCAGCTTGTGATGCTTGTACGCAAGTAGTATGGCTTTGTACATTGTTTTCTAGATTGTTTAATCAGGTGTTGGATACGATTGTGATATATTGTGATAATCAAATTTGTGTGAAGCTTTTAGAGAACCCCGTGTTCCATGACAGGTCGAAGCACATTGAGATCAAGTACTATTTCATCCGTGATAAATTCCAGAAGGGAGAAGTGATTCTCTAGTACATCTCCATCGATGAGCAGACAATCGATATTTTGATAAAGCCTCTGTCCAAAATAAAGTTTGCATACTTGAGGGACAAGATGGAACTTGTGGAGATAACTCCCTTGGTTGAGAGGGAGGTGGTGACTTCCTTGGTTGGGAGGGAGTGTCGATATATGGCATCATGGATATTTAGTGTGTTGGTGGACAAACGCTCTCCAGGTGGAGAATTGTCTGGGCAGAACAAATTGTTGATGGACTGACATTCTCCCTGTGGAGAATGGTCCAGGTTGACGGATTATTGATGTACCATGGACATATACTCTCCTAGTTCATTGCTTAGATAGGTATAATGGTCCAAGACAACTATTCTCCTGGGGATTTTTCCAATCATGTAGAATGGTCTGTCTCCCTGAGTTCACAGTAGTGACCAAAGTGGGGAGATTGGTACAGGACATACATTTTCCCTAAGTTCACAGTAGTGGACAGAGGGGGGGAAATGGTCCAGGACAGTCATTCTTCTAGGATGTATATCTGAATTAGAATAATGTTCCCTATAGCCCATGGTGTGGCTTTCAGCATTTGGGAGGACTGCATTCTTCTAGGACATATGTATGAATTAGAAGAATGATCCTTGTAGCCCATGGGGTGGCTCTCAGCATCTGTTGGGATAGTCATTCTTCCTGTGTCATAGGCAGTGACTAGGATAAGAATAGTGGTCCCTATATCACTATGTTGAGTGAGTGACTTATGTGAGACACTATGTTGAGTGTGATAAGTCCAACACATGACTTATTCGACATCATGCCCGATTACTCAGATGGAGTATGGCCTCAAGAGATGATGCAGATGATGATATGATTTGATGCCAGGAGACTGTTGTACTGCATGTTGATATCTTGTGTAGATATTAGTTTATTGCAGTGGAGATTGTGGGTCTCTCGACAGTAGCTCTATGTTACTATGGTGGATGTGTTCCACTGGTAGTGACTGTGTATCACTACATAGTAGTTGTGCGCTACTAGGAATGGTTTTGTACCACTAGATAGCAATTGTGTGCTACTATGAATCGATATTGTTGTGATCTATTGGATGGCATTGTATTAACTATGTTCTACTACCTGATTTCCATGGATACTACCAGTTAGTGTTGGAAGTGATTGCCAGCTATATGGATAGTGATGATGATGCTTGTGACTTGATTTGTGTGATCATGAGATAGCATGTGTGGCTATGATGATGTTACCTATAGAATAGTCTGCAAGACTATGTGAGCCTTTCCCATACCATGTGAAATGGATGGATGTGTTTGAAACCATTATAGTTAATAGTTTCTTATCTAGGAGGGGGTGTTGATATTATGGTAGTTGTGGGAGGTATTAACCTCCATGTGTAGCCTTTGACTAGAATAGAATATTCTGCAAGCAAGAAAAACCCTAAACAGATGTGTTAAAACCCTAGAAGACAAGTCGGCTCAATAGAATAAATAATATCAATGTATTATCTTCCAGAAAGACAAGTCAGCCCAGACAAGTGACAAGAACCACTATAAATAGGAGGTGCTCTAGCTCATTTGTACACACTCATTTCACTCAATATATCAAGTATAGTGCAAGTCTGGAGATGCAGCTGCAAGAATGGAAGGAGAATATTTTAGGGTGATTCTTGGTCTCTCTCTCTAGCGCTATCTAGCCTAAGATATGTGCCCTACCTTCTAGTATCTCTTGGTGGTATTCTTGGTGATATTATTGGAAAGAAGTGCAACTACAACTACTGCAGTTGAGTATTGTTCTTTTTTAGTGGTTGTGGAGACTCTCTCTCTTGTGTGCTACCCTTGGAGAAGGTGTGCTCCCCTTGTCTTGTGATGTTGTTGCAATTGGATGGTTTTTTTTGGTTCCATCTCATGCTACTGCTGCAGCTAGGGTTTATTTGTTGGTTCTAGTGTGGATTTTTGGAATCATTCTATCTAGTAAAGGTTAAGGTGCTTGGGGGTGGTTGCATGCCTATGGTTGGGTGACAATAGTGATATTTTCTATAGTTAAACGAGCACATCGAATATTTTAACATAAACCCTGGCCTATTTATATGGATAGAAATGTTGATATGGTTTCCATAAGGTACATGTTTGAAATGATATGTTGGGAGAGTAGCATTTAATTGAAATTGGCATAAATCTCGAGGTTAACATAGTGCATGGTATATGGTTATGTAAGTTTATGGTATACATTGATGCATACAAGTTTTCATATGTTGAAGTTTTGGGATGGCATAAGTTACATGGTATTTATATATATATGATTTACACTTGGGGAATGAACATATAGTATGAGATTTTGAATTTTGACGTGATGGGGTGGCCATGCATTGAATTGAGGGGATGTGGGCATCAACTCCCACAATCTCGCATTTTACCACATAATTCTACTTGGGGTTTTGGTCATTTCGTTCAGTTCGATCTATGGAGAAACAGCTTGAGCTCAACCTTGGAAACCCTCCTATCGGTTGCAGTAACCGTCTTGATCTCAATCTATTAGTATCTAAGCTCTCTTTGGAAAGGTATGTACTCCCCATTTTATGAAGCATCTTCAGCATGTGTTTTGCAAGTTAATGAGTTAGCAATGGCTCTAGTTTCTACTGGTATTGAGTGTGTGTGGCTCTTTCTCCATGATTTTTTCTCATGAATGGAAGTATTTTGAATTAATGTTTGAGGTATTATATTTGCAAAGAAAAAGAAATATTTTTGTCACTGCCCTCTATTGAATGTATTCATCTCTCAATTCGTATTTTCATTTTTCATTATCCTGGAGATTTGTTAGCAACAACTCTTGAAATGAAATGAGTTGAACCCATTTTTGGTAAATATTTATGAGTTTCGACTTGGGTTCGAATTTTTGTACAACCTGCCTATTGATTGATCCGCCCAGCATTGAAAAATATTTCAAGTTTATTCATTTTGATAAGTATGGTCATGAGTCGAACCCATATTGGATATATGTTGAGTCTTGGTCGAGATGTGAATGGGATTCGCATACGATTTACCCATTGTTGGAAACTTATGTGACTAAGTTATTTTCTTTAGTGAAGTTTGGGTCCGTGTCAATATAATGGATTTTTGTTTAGTTTTGGGCCCGAATTTGAATAACAATATTAGAAGTTCATTGTTACATTTTTATACAATCGGCATAAAGGTTACTTGAACCCTTTTTTATTATGTTGAGTTTGTTTTCTATATTCGAACTTGGGTTTATAAGTATTTATTTGAAAAATAATGACCTAACAATTGTTTGTTTCTCTGTATATGGGTTTGAACCATGATCATATGTGTCGAATTGTTTAGTGGCATGCAATTTGATGTTTTTGCAAGTCATACCATGCTTCAAGCTTGGATTTGAGTTCAGAATTATGGCAGACTTATGACCCGATTTTTATTGAGTCATGCACATAATGTGACTCAACTTTGTCATTGTTCTTGGTCAAAATGGCAGGGCTTCACACCTTTTCATTATTTAGGTGGATACAACATTAACTATCTATTTGAATAACCTATGTCATCTAAGTTCAATTTTTTTTGTTCTTTGCAAGGGTTATAAAGTTTTTATGGTTATTTGAGTTTGTTTCCTCATCCACTTTATGACTTTGTTTAGGTCAAGATCTTGGGTAACCAGTTAGAGTTAGAGCCATTTAGTTCATGGAAAACAAATACCTACAACTCGATGCTTAATCTGTTAAAAAATGAAGTTATACCCACCATAATTTTAAGTTGATTTTGACTTATGCACCAGACTTTGCAACAATCTCGAATAGCCATAAAGTTAAAAGTTGGGTTTGCATCAAAGAAATGACAAGGTTGAGTCTATTTGTTATCTAGCCATTGAAATAGTTTTTAGATCGAGTGTTTGAGTACTAAGAGAAAATACTATTTGGAAATAAGGATAAAAGATTTGGTATATAGATTATCTTTTACATAAATTGGGCATTTTCCCCACATTATTTGTCACTTTTCAGGAATTATTCTTCATTTCTCCCAAATCACATTTCATTTTTCAGTGGAATCGCTCCCCTTATTTATGTAATTGATTAAGATAAAACCTTTAAAGAGGCTCAACTAGGAAATTGGTTTATATATGGCATTAAAATTATGTTTCATCAGCAGGATGATGTATGAGAAACTTGTTGTTTTCATTTGGGTACAGTAAACTCATACCAATATGTGTATTAGAAGTATTTTGTGAACAAAATGAATGTTTTAGGCATACTTGAATGTTGTGAAAAGTGGCTTATGAATGTTCGAAAATGAATTCTACACAAATGGGAAATGATACAGGTTATGAACAGAATTGATTGATTACTTATAGATAATGAATGTGAATTCTTCATGCATTCATGTCATCTCATAACATTTTCCGCTAATGACAACTCCCTTGTCATTTATTATTTCATTTTTCATTCATTTCCCATGTTTAAATAAATAAATGATTATTCATATGAATAAATTTGGTAAAAGAATGTATAGTTCATATGTTTGGAACAAGTAAAGAGAAATTTATCTATCAGATTATGGTTTTGCTTCCCTGTTTTCCTTCTTTCTCATTCATTGTTCATTTGCATGTGTAATTGCTTTGTCTTTTTCAGAGCCATAGCTAAGTCATTTGAAAGAAAAATTGTATTAGATGTTTGATATATCGTGTCTTGTATATTTACTAATGAGAATATTGATGCATATCAATGAACTTTTTCAGTCGCAGAAGTAACTGCAATGGAAATAGATGTAACAGGGGTCGAAGAGGAAGAGTGTTTAATGTTTTGGGGAAACAAGGAAGAAATAAAAATATGAGATTCTCAATACACTTTGATGTCGACTTAGAAGAGTTCAATCAACTAATGCAAACCAGCTACTTGAACCTTTCTAGACACCCTACCTTACCACCACCCCAAGCTCTCGTGGCTCCTTCCCTGCAACCTCATCTGAGTATTGTTGATTTCCCTGAGCCTCCTATGCATCCAGCCAATCATAGCTAGAAAAACATTCATGCAAATATTCCCTCTAACATAGGCCGATGGCCTGATAACCTTTTGACAACACCTCCTCCTATGCATTTTATGTCTCAAGTTGCATATGTTGCTTCTATGGCCCATTTTGTCCAAGTTCCTAGAAACTATAAAATGTTACCAATTGAGTCTCAATGGGATAGAGGAAAAGAACCTACAAATTCCCCAAGCTCTGAGTCATATGAATCCTCATCAATACAATCAAAGCAACCTTCAACTCAAGCTGAAAGTAATGAAGGAAAAATCACTTTTAATGATATGCACCATGGGATTGAGAAAGTGGAAAAAAATAAGTTTGTTAATCAAGACTTAATTAAGCACAGGGTTGCTCTTTCATAGGGAAGTAAGCAAAGGGAGAAACATCAAGCAAAAAATATTATTTATGATTTATTTAAGTTTGTATGATGACATTTCTACATTGACATTTGATGCATATTTTTGGACAGCAAACACATGATATTATTTTTTGAAAACTTTTAATATCATGTCGTTATGATATTTTTGGAAGGTACAAATGTTTGTTGATGTGGCATGTTTAAATTGGTTGTTTTTGGTATATTTTATGATGTTGATATATGCATGATATTTAATTAAATTTTGGAGTTACAAGAGAAATTTTACCTTTATTATAAAATAAAGTTGCCATCTCCTAACTAAAGTTATTTAACTTTAAAAAAAACAAAGTGGTTGAACTACTCAAACTACATTTTGAAGACACAAAAGGAGGAGAGAAAGACAAATGAGAACATAAGAAAATAGAGAGAAATATCTCTAATAAGGTTTACCCTTGCCTCAAGTGAGAATATCTATTTATTCATTCATTTATGAGTTTCTTTAGCTCTAAATCATCTTGTTGACACCAAGGTTATTCTAAAGGTGGCAAAGAAAGGATTGGGAAGCATCGATTATTGACATGCTCCATGGTTATTCATTTATATTGAAAGTTTGTTTAGTTTTAGTTGGAAGTTCTGAATTTGTTTAAGTATTGATTAATGTTAGTTTTGAAGAGTCAAGACAATGATGCACTTGTAACTTGGATTGATCCAGTTCAATTTTTAGTTCTAGTCTTCTTCTTTTGACACACCAGTTGTCAATGTATGAGTTAAATTACATCTTAGACATCTAAGTCTAATTTTGATCCAAACTCTCACAGTTGTTTGAAAACATAAACTTGGTTGTAATTCAAATTGATATCAATAAAATCATCTATTGATTTTTTTTCATTTATAACACTTATTGTGCATTGGTTTTCAAATTTATGTTATCTTGTATTTTTTTATTCAATTGTTTTATAAATTTCATTTTGCAAGCACATATTTATTTTAAAATTCCATTTCCCATAAAGGCACATATATTTTTATGATAGCATCAAATCCAAGAATTTATTTCTTGAGATCCGAGTGAGATTTTTGACAAACTATAAGCTTAGGGTGATAATCGTATCTATCTCACCTATCCTAATGAGATTCAAAAATGTTTGAATGAGAATTTTCTCGTTCCTCCCATCAACAACTTCCTTAAGACTTTCAAGGTAAAGTAGTCATTCCTTGTCTTGAAAGGATTCTAGATGTGATTTGGTCATATTTTTTCCAATTATCTCTTCTTCTTCTTTAGGTAAATGACCAAGGCCTTCTTCTAGAAGATTATGTGCAACATATAAATTTTGTATTTCTTGAATTGAGGGAAACCAAATTTTTGAGTCATTATCCCAGATTGCACAGAACACCTCCAAAAATTCTACAAAAGATGTAAACATGCATTTGCCAAGGCTTTCATACCAAATTTGTGCAAACCCTTTTAGACTCATGAAGAAATATTTCATCATGACAAGTTGATGAAGGAAGTCATTTTTCTTGTAGTAGTTGATAAATACAGAAATGTGTTTCACAATTGAATCCCTGTATCCATAGAAAATGGGTGAGTCATTCAACCCATTTATATGATCGTGGGTAAAACACTTCATAACTAAAAATTCAACCGGAGTATAACATTCTGCTAACCATGAAATGAGCTCCATCTTTTCTTTATTCATAGAATCTCGAAGTCAGGCTAAAATGAAAATATGGGATGAAAAATATTTATAAAAATATCACAATGAAGTTTCCAATGCATACCTTATTTCTCACCTTGGAGAGTGGTTTCTTGTAATGTACCTACATATATAAAAATACCACGATGGAAATGCCAAGACATACCTTACTTCTTACCTTGGAGAATGGTTTCTTGTAATGTACCTCTTTATTATGTTTTGTTCGAGTAGAGTCACCGGATGAGATCCTACAAGTTAACAATAATAACAATAATCTCACCAAGATTGTCTCATTAGGAAATTGGACCAAATGACCTTGTTCCCCTAGCGACGACGCCAAAAATGTTATCGATCGATATAGAAATATCGACAAGGAGCTCTTGAGGAACTAAGGTGGTATTGTTGTCTCCTCGAAGGTACCCTAATTTTTTAATGACAACATCATTGTAAGACTGAGACAGATGCAAGTCTTAAAGCCTTGTAGGCCAACTGGATGCTTATGTATATCATGTCCTAGGCCTTTTGATGGCCATCCATGCTCGGTTCCTCTAGCCCCCATTCTCAATTCCTTTCTTCCTAGATAGGATTGGAATCCTTGAGATGGATCTATTGGGATACATGATTTAGGGGAGCCATTGGTTCTTTGTAGCGGTGATCGCACTATGTAGAGTTTCTTGTGCTCGTTGTTTTAAGCACACATCGTTTCCCACATTGTCATGTGTCATAGAGTTTTCATGCATATCCTTGGCCATGGTGTAGTATATTCATTTACAGTTCTCAACATGGCAGTCTCATAGTTCACAATGTTTTATGTTTTCCAAGGAATTTCACGAATCCCAATGCATAGGGTCCCATAACCAGAAATACAACAAGGGCTCAAAATGATCGTCATGATATATACTAGACATGCCATGTTGAAATTTTGTCAAAAATAAGCTTTATAAACAAAAATCAACTTCTAAAAGGTGACGCATATATATTTATGGGAAAAATGGGCAAAATAGGGTCATTCCATGACATGTAAGGGTAGATTTGATGTCAAAGACAAGGTAAATTTCATTCCAAACAAAACCCATGTGTTGTAATCCGTCAATTCAGTAATGTGGGATCTAGCAAAATCAAGACAATTAAGGGGACGAACTCCTTCCAAGCTAGTCGTCGAATATTTATCCCAGTCAAAAGAGCTAACCATGGGTCAAAGGTGAATGTTGGAGAAAATATGGTAGACGTGGAGGTCAATGTGGATCCTAAGTGACAAATTGCACCCCTCTTCTCATATTTGTTGCATCAATCAAGTAAATCGATCCCTTAAACAACTAAATCATCCCTCAATAAATGAAATTGGCCTCAACCCAAGAAACGTCGTCCTCTTCTACCTATTTGTTGAACATTTAATGACCCATCTGGTCAAAGGGAGTGTAACATTGAACCAATCAAGCAAATAAATGTATTAATAAATCTAATTGGCCCATTTTTCCTAGTCGTTGAGCAGTCAAAATTAGTTGCTATGTCGGAGGAGCTAGTCGTTGGGGTCAAATAAAGTAGATGTTGGAGTTGGAAAGTCAATCTAGTCATTGGTGCACCTCTTCTCAACCAAATAACACCTCTTTCTAAGACACTGAGTTCATTCAACCAATAAACCCTCATAATTAATTAAATTATCCCTCAAATCAAGAAAATTGGATCTTCCCTCCTAGTCGTTGCTTCTTGGAGTCAATTCAACCCCCATCGTGGGGAACATTTATTATTAAAAATAATTTTTCATCATATGACTTAGTCTCCAAGTTGTGGAAGACAAGTCAAATATTATTATTATTTTGGGATGGATATAAAAACTAGTTATTACAAAGAAAATTATATAAGGTTAGATCCTCGTCTCAAATGGTTTTTGTTGAACTGTAAGATCAAAATCCCATTTTAACATAACTTTCATTTTCAAGTACAAATTGTCGATTGATTCTTCTATGATTTTTCTTCTTAGCTTGTTGTAATTGTGCTTCATAGAATAGACACAAGTATTTTGGGTTACTACAAGGCTATTGGATCGATCCATCAAGAGGAACCATTTGTCACATTGAATGAGAGATCAAGGCGCTAGACATCATCTCCTTATTTTGTTGGCATTGGGTGTTAATTAAACCCAAGTGATGGACAAATATTTATTGGGGGTTCCTTCAGAAAGAGTCAAATTCCACTTACTGTCATAGTTGACACAGTGGTTGGAGGTTTTTCAAAGAGTGAGATCCTCCCTAGTTGGATTCAGAAGCTTGTATCATTATTCTAGACTAGATTGGGTGTGATAGTCTCTAGACTTTATTCTCATTCTATAGTCCAAATTTCACGCCTGACAAAGAGAGGGATATGATCGCAATTTGATGCTCTAGAAAGTAATAGCAAAGCCAAGGTAAACCTCGTTATAAAAACCACCAACTTAAAAATTTAAATCTCTCTTGTTTTTTCTTTCAATAAAATATAAAAATACAAAAATTAATTTCCTAGCTAGTGCTTGAAATTTATCTTACTAGCTAGTAGATCCTTAGGGTTTTAATATTAGATCTACTTTATATCCAAGGATATTTTACCCTCTGATTTTTTCACTTAAAATATATATTTCATGAGGTTATTCTAAGGTATTTTTGCAGATCTGCAGTTCGCTACAGCGAATCTATCCACATATCAGAGAAGAACCATCATTCAAGGGTTGGAATAAGTAAGTGTGTTTCATTAATAACCCTTGTTTTATTCTAGATCTGATTTCTCTTGATAATTATTAGATTCCTAGGGTAAGATACATTTTCCAACCATTATCAACCAACTATTTCTTGCTAGAATAAATATTTTTGATCATATGGGATTTTATCCTTGTTTGTTGCAAGTAATTTTGAGATCGTTGGAGACTTCATTTTACTTGCATATCTAAAGTGTTGAATTATTTTACTTGCTACTAACTTTTTTCTTAAGCTTCCCACCTATAGATAATCAATCTAGCTTGTTTCCACACTTTTGGGTGGCCTCTAAGGGTATTTTGCTTGCTGGTTTTTTGTATTTTTTCCACTTTTACAGAAATGAAAAGCACATAACAACAACATATTTTCCTATTTTCAGCCACTTATTAAAGGGTAATTAAAATAATTCATCTCACATTTGGTAAGGGCATCTATCACTCATTTTTTGGTGTTTTAATTGCTAAATATTTAGATATTTGAGTGGTTTTAGCTTGCTAGTTTGCGTTTTTCTGCAGTATTCAATCTAATTAATCAACACGTTGACGTCAATTCGCCATCCGGGTGTTTTTGTATTTATGAGTTTTCTTTTTCTCTTTATCCCCTTGAGATGTCTTTTGCATGATAATGGACTTAGCTTTGTAGACTAAAACGTTTGTAGAGAACTAAAAAATACTCACACAGGCTTCCATACAATACTTAAATAAGCATACTTATTTATTTCAAACTAGCAATTCATTAATTGACTCCTAACTTCATCATAGATTTCACATTTAGGCACTAGTCTACTTATCTTGGTGAAGTGTGTGCTTAAATCATGGAAGCCTCCCATAGCCTTTAGTAGGAGTTGGCTTAAAGAGTGGTGATTTGTGTTGAGGTGATAGTGGGCACTTGTCTTGTGTGGTGCCACCTTAGCGCCTCAATAGGACCTTGTCAAAACCATTAAATCTATTAGTAACTTTTTTGGCGTCGTTGTCGAGGAGCAAGGTCATTTGACCCAATTCTCTAATGACACAGGCTTGGTCAACTATTTTGTTTGTATCTTTGTGACATTATTATTATCGTTGCTAACTTGGAGGATCTCATCTGGCAACTCCACTTGAACAAAATAAAACAAAGAGGTACAGTACAAGATCAAACCTCAAGGTAACACCATATTTGTCCATGAGCCTGAATTGGTTTACAGAAGAAGAATGCACAAGATAAAGGCTAAGAAAGTAAGTACTCAAGTAGCTTTTTGAATCTTTACTTGATTTAAGGAATTCATTCGTTGATTTAAATTTGGATCTAATCACTGCCACATAGTTGACAGATGCATATAAACCTTTTGAATTTACTAACATTGTAGGGTATCCCCGTGATCTCCCAGATTCATTTAAAAACATACCCACTTTCAATAAAAACTAAATTGAGGGAGAAAAAGAATTTTGGGATAAATTTATTTAAAGCATGATATTTTTGCGTATTGCTCATGTAGATGTGTTATTCAAATGATTTGTTATTTCTCTAATGGGTGATGCTTCGAGATGGTCATATTTTATTGGAGTTACTTCACACACACCTAGGATTTCTTTTTCCTAATGTTTTTCCTTGTTTTTTTGTCATTATCCAGTCTCCTATATTTTAGGAAGAATATTCATCTAGGGATAATATTCTCTTCAGTTTTCACTTCAGTTTGAATAGTTGAGTTGAGTCTAGATACTGCATTGGTTTTGTTACCATGCAACATTGGTATCATCACCAGTTAATGCGCATTAGCCTCGGTATCATCACCAGACTTGTGCATTACCCATGATACCCTGATCTTCTCCTCACTTCACTATGTTCTAGTCAATTAACTAAAGACTGGTATACTAGTTAACTCAAATAGGTGGTTGGTTCACTCCTGTAACTGCCTAAGAGACTAGACAAGGTGGTAGTTTACTCACATAATTGTTTTTGTGTGTCCAAATCACTCTAAACCACCACTATGGCACATTGGCTTCTCCTCCAATGCGCATTGGTTGAGTTATACAGAGTATATCATGTGTAAATTATTTATTATTCATAACGGTTAATGAGAATTCTTCCATTATTTCTCTCTTGCTTCTTCTTTCTCAATTTCTCTCTGCAAATGTGTGCGGTATTTTCTATCTAGATCTATTATGTGCAGTTTCAACACATTTACATGGTATCATAGCCAATGGACTGCTAAGAAAAAGCTACACCAAATTTGTTGCAGGTACCAAAGATTGAAGACAGCGGAAAAATGGAATTCCCAAAAGAATTCATTCTTACACCTTACAATTACTTTGCATGGAAGGAGAGAATAATCATGCATCTCTGAACCAGAGGATTGTACAGGTTAACCTTGAATACAGACATAGAACCGACATCAGCCATAGAAAAATCCAAGTATCTAAATCAAATGGATGAATCATTCAGAACAATTTGCAGTCTCATCTCTCCCAATATCCTTTTTCACATATCTTCCTGTAAAACCCCCAATGAAGCCTGGACCACCTTGGAAGGTCTCTTTGGAAAACAGGATGAGATAAGGGGACACATGCTCAAGGTGGAATTGCTCACATTGGATCCAAAAATCTTCGACAATCTCCAAGATTTCTTTACACAATTCAAGGATTTATTGTTGCAATTCAAAGCTTGTGGGGTTGATAAATCTAAGGAGGAGAAACAAATGGTTCTCACCATTCTCTCCAAACTTGGTCCTGAATTCTTTGTGTTCGTATCCACATTCCACTCAGTCAAATTCGCCTCTAGATCCAACTGGAATATGCCTTCTCTTCAAGAATTTATCGAATCCCTGACACAATAGCAAACCAAGGTCATCAACATGGAAAAAATCAAAGGCCCAAAGGCACATGCACTTACTGTGCAAGATGGTGGCCATCAATATAAGAAATATAAATATAAAGACAAAAGGAAATCTCATGCCAATCCGAAGAAGGAAGGGTACTCAAAACCCTTCACCAATGCCTCTAGATCCAAAAGTGGAAAAGGAAGAAAAGGCGAGAAATGCACATACTTCCATAAAGGATTCCATCCAAAATCTGCATGCATGCAGAAACAAATAGATCTAATTACTCAAATACTTCATCAAAACAACCTTGGATATCGCATCCCTGAGGGTGCCAAGAAGAAGAAGCTAGAAGATCAGAATCCCAAGAAAGGAAATTCTAGCCATGCCTTGATTAACTCCTCTCCCAATGCTTGGATCATAGATTCAGGAGCATCACATCACATGGTTGCCAAAAAAGCATTTTATTATTCATTGGATGCATGCAAAGATGCTCTGATTCTGATGGGATTGAACTCACCAATAGAAGCTTCAAGAATGTGTTGCATGTTCCCAAACTTTCCGTCAATATTTTCTCCGTGTATCAAATGACGAATTATGCATGGATGATTTTAGGGGCTAAATTTCGCTCATGGGCTAATTTTCCATGGTTTTTCCAAAAACGAGATTCGCTATTTTAAAAATGATTCGCCCAAATTCTATAGGATAAAATGATTTTCCCTTAAAAATCGCCAAAATTTAATAAAAACTATATAAAATCCTTAGAAATTTGAATATTTTTACAAAAATATCGCCAAACATTTATAGTTGGCATATGAACAATAAGTAACATTCGCCAAGGTTTCTACATTTGAAAATAAATTTCCATCCTTAAAATCATCCCTAGAATTATGGCACCGGAAAGAAATTCATATTCACACCAAATGCAGTGGACATCTATGAAATACAAACCAATTCCAGGGTTGCTACCGGTGAGGTAAATCATCAATCTAGATTGTATACATTTTCTAAATTTATTGAACCGGATTCTACTTTACTGCTTACCCATGTTGATGAAAGTAGTAGGATATGGCACGAAAGGTTCGGGCATTTGAATTTTAGATATATGCAAAAAGCTTAGCAAGCAAATATTGGTTGACGTTCTACCAGACATCCATTTCTCCAAAGGAATATGTGAGGGATGTGTTCTTGGAAAACACCCTCAAGAGAAATTTGACAAAGGAAAGACTCGGAGAGTTTCCACTCCTTTATATCTAATCCATAGTGACCTCATGGGTCCTTTTTCGCATCCATCAATTGACAAAACAAGGTTTGTTCTCATTTTTGTTGATAATTTCTCACGTTTCACATGGATTTACTTTCTCAGGAAAAAATATGAGGTCTTTCAACACCTCAAATATTTCAAAGCCCTGGCTGAGACACAGTCTAGGAAGAAAATCAAAATCCTTTGAACTGATAACAGGGGAGAGTATGTCAATCATGAGATCCAGAATCTTTTTTATGAGGCAGGGATTCAGTTGCAGCACACAGTTCCCTATACTCTGCAACAAAACGGAGTTGTTGAGCAGAAAAACAGATCTCTAAAAGAGATGGCATCTTGCATGCTACATGCGAAGTCACTACCACAGAGACTATGGGCTAAAGCACTTAATTGTCCAACCTACATCCAAAAAATATCTCCCCATAGATCTGTGAAAGATAAGACCCCCTACGAGGCTTGGAGCGGCCTCAAACCAGAAGTGACCCACTTTCGTATTTTTGGTTCACGTGCATGTGCCCAGATTCCCTCTGAAAAGGGGAAGGCACTTGATCCACAGAGCACGGAGGGTAACGTTTTTGGATACCCCAACGGTGTGAAGGGATACAGACTTATTTATCTTTCCTCGGACCAGCTCATCATTGAGTGAAGTGTCCAATTCGAGGAAAGTGTCTTTCATGTACCTTAGCAGCAGCATGCAGACACCTTCATTCTTCCACCTGTCCAAGATGATGAGCATGCACATGTCGATTCTTCTTCAGAAGAGAGTTTCGATTCAAAGGATTCATATGATCTAGATATAGAGTCAGTACAGTCAGATGCAGATGCAGAGCCAAAGAAGAGGCCCAAGTGGGCATAGACTACTCTTCAGGATGCAGGGGATCTTGTTGGTGATCCAACCGATACTAGGAGGACTCGATCTGATTTCAAGGAGCCTCCTATTCCACTCACTGCCACTAAACCATTTCCATCCATGCATCTTTTCTTGGTTCAGTCTTCAGATCCACAGTCTTATGGCGAGGCTGCTGGAAATCCCTTTTGGGAATCTGCCTTGCAGGAGGAGTACAACTCCCTGCTCGAAAACTAGACTTGGGATTTGGTTCCCCTTCCTTCTGGAAGGAAAATTGTCATATGCAGATGGGTCTACAGGATCAAGAGTGCAGCGGATGGACAAATTAGCAGATACAAAGCCAGGATTGTTGCCAAAGGCTTTCAGCGGGTCCATGGCATTGACTATGATGAGACCTTCGCTCCAGTAGCGAAGATGGATTCCATAAGTTTGGTGCTTGCCATTGCGGCAGACAAGGGATGGGAATTCCATCATATGGACATGAAGAATGCATTTGTTCACGGTGATCTCTCTAAGGATATCTATATGGAGCAACCCTAGGAATTTATGCAAGATTCATCTTTGGTCTGCCAATTGAAGAAGTCTCTTTATGGCCTCAAGCAGGCTCTGAGGGCATGGTATGCCAAGATGGAATCCTACATGTCACAGAACTTTGTCCGTTGTAAATCAGACCCGAATGTCTACATGCTCAGGACGACTAATTCACTTCTACTCTTAGTTTTGTATGTTGATGATTTCTTGATCACCGGTTGCATGACTTCATCGATTGTTGCAATTAATAGGATTCTACATGACAAGTTTTTTATGACGAACATGGGTCCGGTACACTTCTTCCTTGGACTCGAGATCAGTTAGGATGCATCAGGTATCAAACTGTCTCAGGCCAAGTATGCATGAGATCTCCTTGAGAGATTTCAAATGAAATATTGCAAGTCTACTCCGACTCCTTTCCTATCAGGAGTCAAACTTGAGGATGGCGGGGACACTCCACTGGTTGACAACACATCGTACAGACAACTAGTGGGGAGGCTTTTTTATCTCACACACTCCAGACCAGACCTCTCCTATGCAGTTGGCACAGTTTCCAAGTTCATGCAGGAGCTGCATGGGCTACATTGGAAAACTGCAACGCGTATCCTTCGATACGTACAGGGAACCATCACCTTTGGGATTCATTATGCAGCAGACTCTACAATAGATCTCATCGGGTTTATTGATTCTGACTGGGCTAGAGACAGCACGGATCGTAAGTCCACATCTGGTTACTCACTTAGTCTTGGTTATGGGCCTATCTGTTGGTCGAGAAAGAGGCAGGCTACTATTGCTCTTTCTTCAGTCNGGTACCTAACATGGCCTTGTTGCCAGGACCCATTCTTTATTTTCACCATAGTGATGTTCAGGGGGGGTGTTGGAGTTACTTCACACACACCTAGGATTTCTTTTTCCTAAGGTTTTTCCTTGTTTATTAGTCATTATCTAGTCTCTTATAGTTTCGGAAGAATATTCCTCTAGGGAGAATATTCCCTTCAGTTTTCACTTCAGTTTAACTAGTTGAGTTGAGTCTAGATGTTGCATTAGTTCTGTCACCATGCAACATTGGCATCATCATCATCTAATGTGCATTAGCCTTGGTATCATCACCAAACTTGTGCATTACCCATGATTCCCTGATCTTCTCCTCACTTCACTCTATTTCAGTCAATTAACTGAAGACTGGTAGACTAGTTAACTCAACTAGGTGGCAGTTCACTCCCGTAACTGCCTGAGAGACTAGACTAGGTGGCAATTTACTCCCGTAACTACTAGTGTGTGTCCAGATCACTCTATACCACCACTATGGAGCATTGGATTCTCCTCCAG
This sequence comes from Picea engelmannii, assembly GCA_009831015.1. Classification (NCBI taxonomy): domain Eukaryota; kingdom Viridiplantae; phylum Streptophyta; class Pinopsida; order Pinales; family Pinaceae; genus Picea; species Picea engelmannii. The sequence goes on from ML816635.1 coordinate 124,554, forward strand.
TTCTCATTAGTTGAGTTATACAGAGTATATCATGTGTAAATTATTTATTATTCATAACGATTAATGAGAATTCTTCCATTCTTTCTCTCTTGCTTCTTCTTTCTCAATTTCTCTCTGCAAATGTGTGTGGTATTTTCTAGCTAGATCTATTTTATGCAGGTTCAACACCTTTATAGATTTAATAAGTTGGTTCGATAAATCTCGCAGACACATCAGCCTACTATGTAGGCCACCTTAACATACTATATGAATGTTTTTCAGGGATTCTCAGCTTCTTCTTGAACCAATCCAAGCCTACCAATATAACTTGGGCCAAGATGAATGCTAAGAGAATAGATGATAGTTGGAAGTTGTACAGAAAGCTCGATCTTCTAACAACTACCTGAGAAAGAACTAATCAAAAGGTAAAGGCCTCAACTTCAACAAATCCTCCAAATCCTATGTCTTTTCTAGAAAAAACAATTCAAGGAGTTGCAGGGGACCATCACTCAAAACCATACTACAATGCAAGACAATATTTTGAAGTTGGAAAGTGGTAAACAACAACAACAAAACAAGTTTCAACCAAGGGGTGTGTTTAGAGGCCCATTCCCAAATCAGAAACCCCCAAACACACTTGAGACAGCAAATGTGGTGGATCATACATACCCATACTATTGCAAGGCATTTCATGTGGAAGAAACTTGTGGCATGTATGCATAAAGGATTAAGTGAGAGAATCCAAGAGGCATAGGTTAAATTGCAAGATGAGATAATTCAAATACTTGTAACATGATGTTAGGTGGAGGAATCAATCTTATGAAAGAAGATTCCTAGGTCCAAGTAAATGCATCATAGGTTGATAGAGCAACAAATTTATTTGGAAAGATGCCATCCCCTGAAGAGATACACCATATGTATATGAATAGGTTCAAGGGGAAGACATATAGTCAAAAGAACAACAAATCCCATGTTTCAATGAAAAAATACCCAATCGTTCCTCCAAAGAAAAAATGATCAAAACAAGTCTCCTCAAGTCCAGAGTCCTCAAGAAGAATTAGTTCCAGGCAGAACAGATATAGACATCATCGGATGGGCCAACAATGTGAAAGTCCCAATACCTTTAGTTGAAGTAGTCAACTTTCCAACATTCAAGACACAAATTGCTAAGGTTTTGGGATTCAAAGCTACTGATAGCTCAAAGTCAGCACCAGATATGACAGAGGATCCCCCTATCATAATTTCAACAACATGGACCAAAGCAAGAAAGAATCAGTTACATGAGCCATTCTTTATATCTCTTGTGTTAACAAAATGGATATTTCACAATTAAATGTTAGACTCTGGGATTCCACGAATCTAATGACTCTCAAGGTGGCCAAGAGAATGGGATTAACACTCTTGAGACCCTACAGAAACATATGTTCTTTGGATTCACGTGAGATCCAAGCAGTTGGTTTAATTACAGACCTTGAAATTCATCTCGCAGTTAATCCAGATGTTTTTGTCAATATGGATGTATTTGTTAAAGATGTGTCAATCGCTAAGGGGTGTTGGCATCCCGCAAATGGGTTGCAGATGTGGAAGGTACTATTCATATGGGTTTTTCTTATGCAACCAGTCCCACCCCATATGGCGAGACAACTACTCTACATAGAGAACCAATGAGACGGGATCATGTAGAAGATCCGAGGAAGTTGGGAAATGAAGTTGTTTTCCTAAAAGTAAGTTTTAGATTATACACAATGTGGGTAGCAGAAGAATCAATCGGACAGACATTGCCCACATGTGGCAAATGCATTTCGATGGAGTCAACTCCAAATCAGGTAATGGAGCAGGTATTGTATTAACTTCCTCTGATGGTGAACTTCTTTACTTTTCATATCATTTAGAATTTGAGGCTACTAACGATGTTTCCGAGTATGAGATGCTTTTTCCTGGATTGAATGTAGCAAAGGATATAGGCATTAAGATTTTAAATATTAAAGGTGATTATGACCTTGTTGTTTCGCAAATAAAGGGATTGCATGCTTGCAAGAATGAAAAACTAAAAAGGAATAAACAAAGAGTCCTAATTTCCATGGACTCGATTGAAACAGTGGATTTATAAGAAATACTGACAACGTTAAATGAAAGTCGACACACTGGTAGCTTTTGCTTCAATTTTTTAGCCATGTCTAGAGTTAGAAAAGGGTGCAAGAATAGAACCAGTTCACAATCCCTCTATTCCAGACAACATTGAAAACTAGTTGGTATTTGAACATAATGCACAAATAGTTAGGTTCTTGAACAACACACATGAATTTGTAGAGAACGAGATCAATTTGAGGGCAGAGGATTCCACAGAATAGTTGTTAACCAGCAAGATTCATGCAGGGCTTGTACCTTTGGAAACCACTTTCAGTAGAGACGATGCATTTAAGGGTTGAACTGAGATAATCAAGCCAAAAGAGTACGAAGAAATCAACGTGGGAACAGAATATGATATGAAGAAAATTAAAATTGGCACCAACGTGGGAACGGAAGATGATTTGAAGACAATTAAAATTGGCACGGGAATCACATATGAAGAAGTGAGAAAGATCAAGGATCTGGTCACAGAGTACAGGGACATGTTTTCATGTTCTTACGACAACCTCAAAGATTACAAGGGAGATATCATTCCACATAGGATTTTGTTATTCCAAGATGCCAAGCCTTTCTGCCAAAATCTCAAGCAGATAAATCCAAAGTTGGCACCGCTTTTAAGGCAAGAATTGGAAAATTTTCTAAATGCAAGTATCATTTCTCTCACCAGACATACTTCATGATTATCTAACCTATTGGTGGTTTGAAAGAAGACAGGGAAGATTATATTATGTGTTGACTTGAGAAATATCAACACCGCTTCGGTTAAGGACAACTTTATGTTGCCCAATATGGAGATGCTTCTACAGATAATCACAAGTTCAAAGATGTTATCATTCTTGGATGGTTTTTGTTGATGGGAGGAATGGAAAAATCATCACTCAAACATTTTTGAATCTCATTAGGCTAGGTGAGATAGAAGAAATTATCACCTTAAGCTTATAGTCTGTCAAAACTCTCAATCAAACCTCAAGAAATATATTCTTGGATCTGATGCTATTATAAAAATATGTATGCTTTTATGTGAAATAAATTTTTAAAATAAAAAATTTCTTGCAAAATGGAATTTATAAAATAATTGAGTAAGCAAATGTAAGATAACATAAATCTGAAAATCAACGCACAAGAAGTTTCATAAATGAGAAGAAATCAGCATATAATTTTATTGATTTCAATCTAAGTTACAACCAAGTTTATCTTTTCAAACTCTTGCAAAGGTTTGAATAAGAATTAGACTTAGAAGTCTAAGATGTAATTTGAATCATACATTGACAACTAGTGTCTGAAAAGAAGAAGACTAAAACTAAAAATTGAACTAAATAAATGCAAGTTACAAATGCATCATTGTCTTGGCGAAATTAACATTAATCAACACTAAAATAAATTTAGAACTTCCAACTAAAACTAAAAAGACTATCAAGATGAATGAATTACTTTGGAGCATGTCAATAATTGATGCTTCCTAGTCCTTTCTTTGTCACCTTTAGAATAACATTGTTATTACCAAGATAACTTAGCTCTAAAGCAACTCAAAAATGAATGAATGAATAGATATTCTCACTTGAGACGAGCAAACCTTATCAGAAGTATATCTCTCAATTTTTTAATATCCTTCATTTGTCTTGCTCCCCTCCTTTTGTATCTTCAAATGTAGTTTGAGTAGTTCAACTACCCTTTTGTTATAACGCTAAATAATTTTAATTAGGAGACAACAACTTTTATTTTATAATAAAGGTAAATAAATAATAAATAATAGGTAGGGTTCCCCTAAATCTTTATTCATTTATATTCAACATTTTTCTTGTAACTCCAAAATTTAATTAAATATCATGCATATGTCAGCATCATAAATATACCAAAAAGTAACCAATCTAAAGATTTCACGTCAGCAAACACTTGTACCTCCCAAAAACATCATAGTGACATTATATTAAAAGTTTTCAAAAAAATAATGTCATCTCTCTGTTGTTCAAAATATGCATCATATGTTAAGGTGGAATTCTTATCATACAACTTAAATAAATAAAAAACAATATTTTTTGTTTAATGATGTCTCTCTATGTTTTCTTCTCTCTAAAAGAGCAACTCTGTGTTTAAATAAGTCTTGATAAACAAACTTATTTTCTTCCACTTTCTCAATCTCAAGGTGCATATCATTGAAAGTGATTTTTCTTTCATCACTTTCAGCTTGGTTCGAAGGTTGTTTTGAGTCTATGGATGAGGCTTTGGAAGACTCGGAGCTTAGTGAATTTACAAGTTATCTTCCTTTCTCCAATTGAAGTTCAATGGGTAATACTTTGTAGTTTCTAGGGTCTTGCACTTAGTGATCCATAGAAGCAACATATGCAACATGAGGCATAGAATGCAGAGGAGAAAGTGGTGGTAATGGGTTATCAGGCCATCGGGCTATGCTAGAAGGAGGATTTGTAAAAATGTTTTCTCAACCATCATTGGTTGGTTGCATAGGAGGTTTGGGAAAATCAACAATACTCGGATGAGGTTGCAAGGGAGGAGCAAGAGGAGTTTGAGGTTGTGGGAGTGCAGGGTGTCCAACAAGGTTAAGGTAGCTGGTTTGCACCAACTGATTGAACTCTTCTAAGTCGGCATCAAAATGTATTGAGAATCTCATCTTTTTGTTTCTTCCTTGTTGCCCAAAAACATTGAGCACTCTTCCTCTTTAACCCTTGTTACCTCTATTTCCACTGCAGTTACCTTCGCAACTGAAAAAACTCATCTATGGGTAAAATCATGAAGATGGGTAACAATTTCATGACAATCGGGTCTCCAAAATTCCTAGCAGCAATTTTTCGACCAAAAAAATGTTGCTAGGAATTTTTTCGGCCAAAAATTTGCACGTCAAATTTAACGGCGCCCTCGAAATTCGTGTACAATGTTTTTCGGATGAATTATTTTCCTGTGGTAAGCATATTTCGGCCGAAGGAATTTTCAACCGAAACGTTTATTTTTAACGGATTCCGTTAAAAACTAGGTTTCGAACGAAAGAATATTTCGGTCAAAAACCTGAAAATGAGACTTTTTGTAGGAAACTAAAAATTATCTCTATCTTACTTCATATTTGGAGGTAGCGGACTCCTACAAATACTTAGAATTTAGTTTCAGAATTGATACCAACATTTGTAAAATTGAATCTACTTTCATTGGGTATAATTTGTTTTCATTTTCATTGTTTTTATCTAATTTTATTTAATTTTATAAAAAAATTGTTGTATAATATTTTTAGGTGAGATTATGATTCGGTGAAATAACAAATCCATATCTTTAAAAATACACGGTGGAAAATTATGAAAAATTTATATTCATAATCCTTAAATTGTTCTCTTCAAAAGGGTATTTTAAGATTTTACTTTTAAGTAAAAATTAAGATAGATACATGGTGGAGGAAATCATGTGTTTAAAATCTGTAACTTTTTCAGATTGGTCAACTTCAAAAAATTCTAGAAATTATAATCTTCATTCGTTAGATTCAAAACTATAGTCATCACAAAATAGAGTTTCTTATAAAAAAAAATTGAAAAATAGTCAGTAGAAAGCTAACAAAATTCTTCACAAGTTTTTTTTTTACAGTAAAATAAAATTCTAAATAAAACAAATAATTTTGTTTACAGAAAGTTGAAGAACCTGTTAAAATTAAAAAAACAAATTATCATAAAACAAGCAAAAGTGTTACCCATCTTCATGATTTTACCCCTATATGTATAAATATTTCAATTAGTAAATATACAAGACACGGTATATCAAACATCTAATACAATTTTTCTTGAAATGACATTGTTATGACTCTGAAAAAGACAAAGTAATCAAGCACGTAAGTGAACAATGAGTGGAAATGAAGGAAAACAGGGAAGCAAAACCATTTCTGAAAAGCAGTCTTCTCAATACTTTTCTTTACAAAATCTGATCTTTACACTCATTTACATAAAAATTTATATGAACAATCAATTATTTCTTTGAATGTGAGAAATGAATGAAAAGTGAAATAATTAATGACAAGAGAATTGTAATTTACGAAAATTGTATTAAGATGACAGGAATACATAAAGAATTCATGCTCATTCTCTAAAAACAATCAATCGATTATGTTCAAGTCTTGTATCATTCTCCATTTGTGTAAATTTCATTTCAAAATATTTATGAAAAATTCCAAAAAAAATCCTCTATGCCCAAATCATTTCTTTAAACCACATTACAGCATCCAAATGAGATAACAAACTGCTCATGTATCATATTTTTTTACCAGAAACAGTATCAATGCCATATATAGATTTTCCTTCATAAATTAATTTTTATAGAACCTCGTTAATGGCCTCTCTTAAGGAAGTACATAAACATGGGGACAAATATCATGAAATTTAAATGAAGTATGATTTGGGAAACTTGGGAATAATTACTGGAAAGTGATAAATAATGCCCAAATTGTGTAAAAGATAAACCTTCCATTAAACCTCTAAACCTTTTGCCACATATGCATTTGTATATTTAATAATTCAAAAAAAAAAATTGAATGGTCAATTGGTAACTTTAAAACCAATGGCAAGTTAAAAAAAAGGCAAACCTTGCTCTTAATATTTGGGAATTGCTACAGAGGTTGATATGCAAATTAAAATCGAACTCAATATTATAGCCGAAAAGAGAATCAAAAGAATTTGGCCTCAACTGACAAACAATGGAGGAGCGGAATTGAAGGGACTCAAGAACAAAACGACACATAAATTGTCAAGTTACCCACGACTGTTGAGTGGAACAAAGCTACATAATGAATGAGCTCAAATATTCACACAAATATTTAAAATTCTTGTAGACACCAGCGAGGTTCGAACTCAAGCAATAGAGAGTATTTGGATAGATAAAAATAATAATAATGGGTTAGTGTTGTAGCCACCTGGGAAATTAAAGGGCGTGAACACTTAACATTTTGATCAAGAACAGTGGCAAGGCCGAGTTACGAGATGTGCATGACTCGGTAGCAAAAACAAAAATCGGGCCATAACTACTATCATAATTATGGGCTTCAAATCCGAATTTTTAAACATTTCAAAAGAGAATGAATATAACCATACATATATGATTATTTCGAACTATATGTAACAACTCTTTTATATAACCAGGGTTCAAACCCATATAACCAATCAACAAAACAATGATATATCCATATCCATCCTGGAAAGATATACTTACAAACAAAGGTTCAAACCCGAACAACAAACTCAGCGAAAAGTAAAATGGTTTGACTAAAATCATTGTTGGTTATATAATATTTGCTATAGTGAACATCTCGTGTCCAAGTTCAAAACCCAATTCAAAATGAGCCACAACTTATATCAATAATCGATTATACAAACATGGGTTCAACTTATAACGCAGACAATACTTGGCATTTATCCATTATAGCCAATATGGGTTGAACCCATAACCATAAGTCAACAAGATAAATAAACATGAAGTATTTTTTAGGGTTGGGTGCATAAATAGTGGACACGTTGTACTCAAATTCAAACCCAACTCGAAACTTAGCACAAAACAGCTATAACAACAATGGGTTTAACCCACCATTTATTTTCTAATAAATCTCCAGGAAAATGGAAAATGAAAGTATGAATTGAGCAGGATAATGCATGATACAAAAAAAAAAAAGGGCATCAAACCATTTTTTTTCTTTTTGCAAATGAAAACCCACAAACAACAATCAAAACACTATCATTTTGTGAGCGAAAAAGCAGGGAAGAGAAAAAAATACACACTCAATGCGAGTCAAAACCAAATCCATTGCTACTTCATTAACTCACAAAACACATGCAAAAGATGCTTCATAAATTGGAAAGTACATACTTGTCAAATAGCGTTTTTATACCCAGTAGTTTGAGGCTGAGACGGTTACTACAACCAACGGGAGGAGGGTTCCAAGGCCAAGCTCGAGCTCTTCCTCCACAAACCAAACCAAATGAAATGATCAAACCGACAAGCAGAAAAAGAGATGGTAAAACGCAGAACTGCAGAAGTTAATTCCCACGTACATTCCATTCAATGCATGGTCATCCCATCACTTCGAGAATCAAAACCTCATACCATATGTACATGTCTCCAACGTTAATTTCATATAAAAAAAATCGTATTAACCTTGATACATATGTTATGCGCTTATGTCAACCTCGAACTTTACCATTTGTAACTTATATGCATCAACGTATACCATATACCACATCAACTCACATAACCATATACCATGTGCCATGTCAACCTCCAGGTCTATGCGTTTTGCCCATATATTCTCACAAACATATGACATATAAACTTTAATACTTGTGACATGTGCTAGGTCAAACTCGTATCATTTCCCAAATAATATTACCATTAACATATCACTTCAACCATGATATCTATGTTTGTGTGCTTATCCAAGTCCAATGGGGTCATGGCTTAGAACTCGTGTATAGTATAACCATATATGCTAAGTACACAATGACCATTTTTCATATATGCAAAAAGTTATATGTATTAAAACCAAACTTCACCATGGTATGTTTCGAATATGTATTGATTGTATTGATCCTTGCCACATGGGAAGTGGCATATCCATATATCCAGCTCAAAGGCAAATCTCATAAACTGTATAGAAGTCTATATATATCAAATTTATAAATTTAATATGCTTTTGAAGGCCATCATGCATATAATCATAAGGACGGAACAAACCATGTTTTTGCTAATTTAACAAGTGCAATGCTTGATGTCGCCATGATGTTGAGTAGTGAAACAAAGTTACCATAACTTGGTGTTTTCGCAAGTTGACATACACCATACTCAAATGCAAACAAACATTTTGCCTCATCAAACATGTGTGTTGATAAACACCATAAGAATTTGAATCATTATACCATTTTTTTAAAGCATCATAACCGGAATGATGTAACAATTGATATGATAATATGCAAACATGTTAAGGGAAATGTTACTCTTGAAAATAGTCACTTAGTATGTTTTCTCTTAGGGGACCCCACCTATTATTATTTCATTATATATATATATATATATATATATAATATTTGCAATAATTTGCAAGCGTTAATAGTAGGGGCTAAATTATTAGTCAACAGTTTCTCCAGATACAACGAGGTCTTGGTCAACAAAAGATGATAGAGAAAATACCGCTTTCACCAAACCTTGGGGTACTTTTCAATATCTAAGGATGCCTTTTGGATTTCTCGATGTAGGCGCTACATTATTGAGAGTCATAGATTGCGCCTTTAGGGATATCATCAAGAAAATCATCGAGACCTACCAGGACAATCTTACAATATTCTCAAAAAACAAGAAGGATAATATCAATCATCTCGAGCAGGTTTCCGAGAGATGTCACAAATATCAGATATCACTCAATTCCAAGAAGACATTGTTAGGTGTTATAGAAGGAAAGTTGTTATGTCACATTGTATCAAAGGAAAGAGTAAGGATTACCCAGAAAGAATTAAGGCCATTCAACAAATCGAGCTACCACGAAATCAAAGGGAGCTACAATCTTTCTTCAGCGAGGTAAATTTCATCAACAGGTTCATCCCAAATGTTGTTGAGATCACTAAACCCCTCAACAAGTTTCTAAAGAAGGATGCTACTTTCATGTGGGATGAAGCAAGCCACGATGCTTTCTAGAATGTCAAGGATGCAATAGTCAACACTCTGGTATTGGTAAGCCCCGATTTTTTAATATTTTCATGTGTTTCTAATGATACCATTGCAGTAGTGTTACTTCAGAAGAATGATCAAGGAAATGAGCAGCCCATCGCTTTCATGAGAAAAATGCTCAAAGATGTTGAATTAAATTATGCTATCATGGAAAAGCAAGCATATGCTTTAGTCAAATCGCTAAAGCGCTTCAAGACATATATTGAATACTCCAAGGTGATTGCATTTGTCCCTGATCCTATGGTAAAAGGCATCTCATCACAACAAGATTGTTTGGGAAATAGGGGCAAGCGGGTGGCCAAGATTCAAGAATATGACCTGGAAATCAAGCCCGCTAAGCTTGTCAAGGGACAAGGCTAGCACGATTAATGGTTGAAAGAAATAGAGAAGCCCTCGGGCTTAATTAAGAATCTTGTGCCATGGTCAATGTAGTGACTCAAGATTTAGAGCAACATGATTGAAACACACATATCATCTTCTATCTCATAAACATGACCAGTCCCAATTACCTGCCAAAGCATAAAAGAAGAACCTTGATGTTACAAGCCTCAAAATATTGTTTCAATGACCAAAGGTTGGGATGGAGAAATCTTGATGTCTTGATCTTAAAGTGTGTTAGTCCCGAAGACACCAAGACATTGATCAATAAATTTCTTCAGGGATTATGTGGTGGACACCATGCATAAAGGAACACCACACAGAAGATATTATGAGGTGGTTATTATTGGCTGAACATTTTTGCATATGTGCACAAGTTTGTCAAAGAATGTCAGCCTTGCCAATTCTTCACAAAGAAACATAAATTAGCATCATTACCTTTGCAGTCGTTCGTAGTAGAAGCACCCTTCCAACAATGGTGCCTAGATTTTAGCAAAGAATTCAAGAACAACTCCAACAATCGTTGCAAGTGGATCCTTACAGCTAATGATTGTTTCACCAGATGGGTGGAAGCCATACCAACAAAGAGGGAAACCAATGAAATAGTAATTAATTTATGGGAAGATAAGATTATCACGAGATTTGGGGTGCCAGGGAAAATCACAACCGACAATGTCAAAGATTTTAGTTCAACAGGCCTATCAACATTTTGTTTCAACTATGGCATTGACTTGTCACATTCATCCAACTACTATCCCCGGGGAAATGGATTGGTCAAGTCCAACAACAAGAATCTTATGAATATCATCAAGAAGACAATCGGCAACAATAAGAGAAGTTGGGATAACAAGTTGAAATATGCTTTATGGACTAATCAGATAATGAAGAAAGAATCCACTGGGAAGAGCTCATTTCAAATAGTATAAGGGAAGGAAGTTACTTTACCGATTCACCTAAATGTTCCCCTGTACAAAATTATGCAGCATTTTTATACTAATCCAACAGCCCTGAAAAACAGGATCAACCAATTGGTTGAACTCGATGAGACTAAAAGACATGCATTTGATCGTCTCTTTCAAAGACAAGAAAATACTAAGAAGACGTTCGACAAACAGGCTCGTTAGCGAGACTCCCAGAAAGGTGACTTGGTCTTTCTATGGAATAAGAAAGGTGAGCAACCAAGTAACCATGGTAAGTTTGAAAGTCTTTGATTGGGCCCATATCAAATTCAGGAACCTGTAGGTAAAAATTATTTCTACCTTCGCCATTTGGACTGTGAAAAGCTACCTTTGCCCATCACTGGGAAAATTCTCAAACTATTATATCCAGGTGACATCTGATGCTATCAGGGGCATCTTTGTATTATAGTAAGTCTTTAGTTATAAATTTTGCGTGTGTTGCTTCATTTCATTGAGTGTTGTTATTTCTAGTTCTTAGAATAGACATGCATTTTGCTTTAGTTTATTTCCTTTCTGTTTAGTCTCTTTCTTTTTCAAGAAGGGATAACAATTTGTGTTATATTACCTTCCTAGTCTTTAATGAAAAATCTTGTGAGTGTTTCAAGCATACATTTGTAGATATTTTGGGGTTCTCACACACTCTCGTGTAAAGCACTTTTCCCTCAATTGGAGATAGTTATTATCTTACTAAGAAATAGAATATTTGAAGATTGAAAAATAATATATTTTTTATAAATGATGAATGATGAAGATCATATTACATTGATAGGCGGGGGTCCATTTAAATAATACCCCACACATATTTTGAATGAAGAGTCATGACTCTTTATTAATTTTAAATATTATTTATTGATTGTATTTTTTATTTATTATCTAACTTTTTCTTATTTGTCCTATTTATATGAATATAAAGCATTGCCTTCCCTTTTAAGGAATGTTTTTTCCTCAAAGCATGGGTAAGGAAGGATGTTGTTGAAAAAAATCTTTTGTCTCTCAAGAAGCATCAACTTTTGGTAGGCTCTTCCACTTGATGAGATACTCTTTAATTACTCGCGATCACAATGTCTTCTAAAACAATCTTGCCTTCATCATCAAACGTAGGAAACATTGTCTGAGTTGTTTGGTGCTTACCCAATGCCTTTTTGAGACAAGACACATGGAAGACATTGTGATTGTGGTTTTTTTTCAGTAGGTCCAACTCGTACGTTGCCTAGCTTATTTTTTTGTTAACCTGGAATGGATTGTAAAACCTTGGAGTTAATTTTTTCTTTCCCTGTTGTTTCAAGGATAGTTTTTTATAAGGTTGGAGCCTTATGAATACCCAATATCCAAGCTCAAATTCTCTTTTAGTCCTATGTTCGTCATCTTATTGTTTCATTCGATTCCTTGCGATATTTAAGTTTTCTTTGAGTGCCTTGAATACCTTTTGGTTTTCTTCTAATTTCTCCTTCATTGTTGGAATGTTTCTTTGTGTTATAGTGAATTCCTTCCATTTAGGAGGTTCATAACCGTAAATCACCTAAAATAGAGTCATTTTGGTGGGAGTATGGTATGTGGAATTATACCATCACTTAGCCAGATGCAACCATTGGAGCCATGTATTTTGTTTATCGGTAACAAAACAACGAAGATATGCTTTCAAACACTTATTAACAATTTCAGTTTGCCCATTTGTTTATGGATGGTAAGTTGAACTCATGTTGAGAGATGTTTCAACTTATTTGAAGAATTCCTTCCAGAAATTACCTTTAAATTTTGCATCTCTATCACTAACAATGATTCTTGGGAATCCATGTAATTTTTAAACATTTTTACATAATGTTTTCGCAATCTATTTTTTTGAATATGTTCTTTTGATTCCCATGAAGTGGGCATACTTAGTAAGCCTATCCACCACCAAAAGGTTTTTTTCCTTTCCATCTGACATAAGCAACCAGTCGATGAAATCCATGGATATTTCTTCCCATTTTTGGTTTGGAATGTGTAGTGGATGGAGAATCCTTGGGTCATAACATTTTCACTTTTGTTCCTTTGGCATTGATCACATTATGCTACGTGTTTCTGAATATCCCTACTCATTCCCTTCCAAAAAAAGGATTGACGTGCATTACAGTGAGTTTTGAAAAAACACATGTGTCCTGTTGTTGGTGAGTCATGGGACTCTTTAAGAATCTTGGACTTAAATTTTGAGTGAGAACTTAGGTAAATTCTACTTTTATACCAAAGGATGTCAATATTCCATTTTAATTTGGAACCTTCAACTAGATTATTGATGATAGCGAATGATTCTGGGTTTTTGCATATTCACTACGAATTTCATCTAACCACTCTGGCACCATGACCGAGATTGCAAGGGAAAATGGTTCTTCATATTTTCATGAGAAGGCATCATCTGCTATATTATCCTTACCCTTCTTGTGTAATATCTTCATATCAAAAGTGGCAATTTTTTCTATCCATTTTTGTTGTTCTGTGGAGAGTGTCTTTTGTTGAAGGAGGTGTTGGAGACTATTGTGATCTGTGAGAATCAAGAATCTTCTTCCAAGAAGGTATCGTCGACATTTGGTTAGGACATGCATAATGGCGAGCATCTCTCTATCATATGTAGATTTTAAGTACTCTCTTTTACTGATCTTCCTACTTTCAAATGTTATAGAATGGCCATCTTGCATTAACATTGCTCTTATTTTATATCATGATGTGTCACATTCAATTATAAAATGTTTTGAAAAGTCTGGAGTGGCCAACACTGGTGTGGTGGACATAATCTCTTTTAATACTTTAAAACATCCTTCTTCTTGATCATCCCATTGGAATGAATTCCTTTTTAATAAGTTTGTCAGGGAGGCAGTTACGTGAGCATGGTTTCAGATAAACCTTCAATAATACCCAATTAGACCCAAAAAAACCTCTTAACTTGGTGATGATGCATGGCTTGGGCCATTCTATAATTGATTTAATCTTATTGGGGTCTACCTTCACTCCTTTTGATATTATGTGTCCCAAATAGTCTATCTCTTTGTTCCCAAAGGTGCATTTTGACATCTTCCCGTAAAATTGGTTCCTTTCTAAAAGGGAGAAAACTTGCTCTAGGTGTTTAAGATGTTCTCCCCATGTTTTATTGTAGATAAGGATGTCATCAAAAAAAACCACCACAAAATTCCTTGGGTACGGTCGGAATACTTCATTCATGGTAGCTTGGAAGGTGGTTGGAGCATTGGTTGACCCAAAGGGCATCATCGTCCTTCATTAGTACCGAAAGTTGTCTTTGCCATATCTTCTAGCCTTACTCTGATTCGATAGTAACCCGATCTCAGATCCAATTTTGAAAAATATCTAGCTCCATGAAGCTCATCCAATATTTCATCGATGAAGGGGATAGGAAATTTATTTTTTATTGTAATTTTATTCAACCCTCTGTAATCTATACACAATCTGAAAGACCCATCTTTCTTCCGAACCAAACTTACGAGAGTCGCATAGGGGTTTCATCTTTTTGAGATAATCCCACACTTCGGGAAGTATTGGACTATTCTCTCAATCTCTATTTTTTGGCGATGTGGGTACAGATAGGGCTTGATGTTTGTAATGTCTGACCCAGATTCCACTTCAATTATGTGCTCGATTTCTCTTTTTGGAGGTAACTCCAAGGGTAAATCTTGAAATACCTTCGTATGTTTTTGAATTAGTTCTTGGATCTCAGGTGGATCGATATTAACTACTTCAAGGGGCAATATTTCCATTTGATGGCAATGTAACATGTATGTTGGTGCCCCCTTATGAATTATCTTCACCATTTGGTAGGAGGACACCACTTGATTTTGAGGTAGTTGAAAACCATATAAATTGTATCTTTCCCCTCGTCATCTGAACTTTATAAATTTTTTCAAATGGTTAGTTGAGTAAGTACCTAATGTTTGTAACCACTAGACACCTAAGACTACGTCTACTCCCCCCAAAGGAACCATATAAACTTGGGATTCTAAGTTGTAGTCTTGAATCTGTAATTTAACCTTATGGAATTTTCCCACGCCTTCAATTTTTTTACTCTCTGCTACCATGACCCTCATGTTGGGCATTGGGTACACAAAAAGATTTAATCTCTTTGCGATATTTGTGTCAACAAAGTTATGAGTGGTCCCTGTGTCTATTAGGACCATTACATTTCTCTTCTCAATGTGCCCTCTTAATTTCAACATCTTTGGTTGGGTTATTCCCCTTATTATTGATAGCAATACTTGTGGTACATTGTCATTATCTAGTTCCAGAGAAAAGTTTTGCAGATCCTCAAATTCTTCTTCAATTGATTCCTCATTATCATAATCATCTTGTGCTTTGCATTTATATAGTTTTTTGGTGTTATTTCCTTTGAGACACTTATGTCTGAAATCCCATTTTTTGCCACAATATTTTGATTTGTCTTATTTTATTCGTTGGGTTTCCAAATAAGGTTTGCTTCCTTCTCTTAAATGCGGTGGAAGGTACCTTGATTTTTCTTCATCTGCAATTTGAGGGGGGTTTCGTCTTGAGTATATTTTATCGAATCTTTGCAGTGACGACCTCTCTAGTTTTTTCTCTATGACTTTAGCCTTACGTGTCGTCATCTCCATGTATGTCATATCGTGTAACTTTTATTCGTTATGTATGTAAGTTTTAGACCTGTTATATATGATCGAACTAGACGTTCAGTAGATAATCAGGGTACTATTGTGGCTAGTGTTTCCCATTCACAAGTGAAATTGTCCATGTTTCCTTCCTATTGTAGTCTCATGAGTTCTATAAAAAAATCTTCTTCTTTGATTCCTTGGAATCTTTGAAAAAAATCATTTTTGAACATCGCCCAACTTATTGTGTAACCAGTTTTCTTCCACCACATGTACCAGTTATATGCATCTCGCTCCAGTTGCATGGATGTGTGCCTGATTTTCTCATCATCATTATGTATGCGATATATTTCAAAATATTCTTTGGCTTTATTAAACCCGGCTACTCCTAGTTTTTCATTCCCGTCCAATTGGGATAACTCAAGTTTGGCTCTCGATGGATATGAAAAACCGGTATAAGCACATGGGTTATGAACTACCATACCCTAAGCTATGTTTGTTTGGGGAACTGTTGTGTTAGATGGAGGGATATTAAATTGCGGTATGGTCGTGTTTAGTGGGGGTATATTCATGAGCTTATGAGAGGCACTATAAGGGCTCAACGATGGATTAGTAGTAGTTGAAGAATTATGTAGTTGTTCAACATTGCCTTTTGTTATTAATTTTATTAACTCTTCGTGATTTTTATCCATCTTGTTATTTACCTTAATTGCCCTAGTTGTAATTGGACAACTGCCTCATTCATCTTAGTCTATTGATCTAGTAATTAGTTGTCGTTATTCTGGTTCATATACTCCTGTATCAATTCTTGCAATTCCTCCATTTTTATATTGAGTTTGCTTATTTTCATCATTCTGGTTACCGGAGGTGTTGTTCAATCTATTTTCGTTAATTTTGCAGCTCCACGGTACGGCTTTTCAGTTAAATTTAATAAATTTGCAACAAGTTGTCTGGAATTTAATTAATTTGCAACGAACTCTTATAAATATGTTGTACAGAAATAATGGGGCGATTTCCTTCCAAGCTAGTCATTGGATATTTATCCAAGTCAAAAGAGTTAATTGTGGCTCAAAGGTAAACGTTGGAGAAAATATGGTGGACATGGGGGTCAAATGTGGAGCCTAAATGACAAATTGCACCACTCTTCTCATAGTTGTTGCATCAATCAAGTAAATCACTCCTTTAACTAAGTAAAGCTTCCCTCAATAAATTAAATTGGACTCAATCCAAGCAATGTCCTCCACTTCTACCTAGTCGTCGAACATTTAATGATTCATTTGGTCAAACGGAATGGAACGTTGGACCAATCAAGTAAATCAATGCATTAACAAATTAAATTGGCCATTTTTCCTAGTCGTTGAGTAGTCAAAATTAGTCCCTAGGTCAAAGGAGCTAGTCGTTGGGGTCAAATAAAGGAGACGTTGGAGTTGGAAAGTCAAGCCAGTGGTTGGTGCACCTCTTCTCAAGCAAATTGCACCTCTCCTAGTCGTTGAGTTCATTAAAGCAATCTACCCTCATAATTAATTAAATCAACCCTCAAATCAAGAAAATTGGATCTTCCCTCATAATCATTGCCTCTTGGAGTCAATTCGACCCCTCTCTTGGGGAAACTTTATTTTTAAAAAATCATTTTTCATCATACGACTTTTTATTGTTAAAAAATCATTTTTCATCATACGACTTAGTCTTTGAGTTCAAGTCAAATATTATTATTATTTTGGGATGGCGAGAAAAACCAATTGTTACAAAGATAATTATATAAGGATAAAACCCCTCTTAGATAGTTGTTGAATAGTGAGATCATTATGTAATTTTAATACAACTTTTATTTTCCAGTGTAAATTATGGATTGATTATTCTATGTTTTTCTTCTTAGCTTGTTGTAATTGTGCTTCATATAATAAACACAAATATTTTGGGTTATTGCAAGACTACTTGGTTGATCCATCGAGAACAACATTGTCACGTGGAAGGAGAGATCAAGGCGCTAGACTTCATATCGTTCTTTTCTTGGTATTGGGTGTTACTTAAACCCAAGTGTTGGACAAACCCTTATCGGGGGTTCCTTCAGCAAGAGCGAAATTCCACTTAGTGCAATAGTTGACCCAATAGTTGGAGGCTTCTCAAAGAATGAGATCCTCCCTAGTGCAATTTGAAATCTTGTATCACTATTATAGACTAGATTGGGTGCGATAGTTTGTAGACTCCAATCTCATTCTCTAGTCCAAATTTTGAAATTAACAAAGAGAGGGATGTGATTGCAATCCAGCTCTCTGGAAAGTAATAGCAAGTCCAAGGTAAACATCACTATAGAAACCATCAATTTAAAAATCTAAATCTCTTTTATTTTTTCTTCCGAAAAAAAAAAAATACCTAGCTAGTACTTAAAAGTTTATCTTACTAACTAGTAGATCCTTGGGGTTTTAATAATAGATATACTTTCTACCCAAGGATATTTTACCCTTGGATTTTTTTGCACTTAAAACAGATATTTCACATGGGTATTCTAACGTATTTTTGAAGATCTAGAGTTCGCTACAGCAAATATATCCACAGATCGAGCAAGAAACCTCATTCAAAGGTTGGAATAAGTAAGTGTATTTCAATAGTAATCCTTGGTTTATTCAAGATCTGATTTCTCTTTATAAGTATTAAACTTATCGAGTAAATATACTTTTTCCAGCCATTATCAATCAGTTCTTTATTATTGGAATAAGTTTTTAAGTATTGATCATGTGGGAATTGATCCTTGTTTGGTGCGAATAGTTTCCAAATTGTTGGAAACTCCATTTTACTTGCAGATCTGAAGTGTTAAACTATTTTACTTGCTACTAACTTGTTACCCAAGCTTCTCACCTATATATCTATCGATCTAGAGTGTTTCATCACTTTTAGATGGCCACAACGGGCTTTTTGTTTGTTGGTTTTTGCATTTTTTCCACTTTCAAGATCTGAAAAGTACAGGACAACAACATATTTGTCTATTTTCAGCCTCTTTCCAAAGGTTAATTCAAGTAATCCATCTCAAATTTGGTTAGGGCATCTATTACTCATTTTTTGGTGTTTTAATTGCTAAACATTTAGAGATTTGAGTGGTTTTAGCTTGTTGGTATGTGTTTTTCTGCCACATACTTATTTATTTTAGACTAACACTTCATTGATTCACTCCTACCTTCATCATAGATATTACATTCAAGCACTAGTCTACTTATCTTGGTGAAGTTGTGTCTATTTAGATCAAGGAAGCCTCCCATAGTCTTTAGTAAGAATTGTCTTAAAAAGTGGAGATTTGTGTCAAGGTGATAGTGGGCACTTGTATTGTGTGGTCCACCACCTTAGCGCCTCAAGAGGAACTTGTCGAGACCTCTCAATTAATCGGTAACATGTACCACACAGGGTAAGTGTTCAATGTCACCTCGACATAAATCCCCACTCTTTAAGCAACTTCTTACTAAAAGCTATGGAAGGTTTCCATAATCTACACACAAAACAAAGCTTTACTCAAGATAAGTAGATCAATGTCTAGTATTGATGTCTAAAGTGAAGATAGGCGTTAATTATGTATTTTATTGATCTAGAATGATAAAGCAAACTACAGAAAAACGCAGACCAGTAAACTAAAATCACTCAACCATCTAAATATTTATCTCCAACATGAGTAATAGGTGCCTTTTCCAAATTTCAGATGTATTACTTGATTTACCCTTGGATAAGTTGTTGTAAGTAGATGAATACTTTGTTATTTTGTAACAAGTAAGATAGTCCAACACTTAAAATCTGTAAAATAGAGTTTCCAATAATCTAGAAACTACTTGCAGTGACTTGAGGATGTAATCCCCCGTGGATTAAATACCAGAAAATTATTTCCGCAAAAAAATAAACTTTATAATGGCTGGAATATGTTTATTTTTATCCAAAAAAATAGATATTTCACTATTAAATCAGATTTGGAAATGAAACAAAGGGTTTCTAATGATAAATGCTTACTTGTTTGTACCCTTTGAATGTGATTTTTGTCAAATCTGTAGAAAGTTTTGTTGTAATAGACTACAAATCTGCAAACTGACTCACAATACCCTCATGAAATATATATTTTAAGCACAGAAAACCAGAGGGTATAATATTCTTGGACAGAATGTAGATCTAGAATCAAAACCCCAATGATCTACTAGTTAATAAGATAAAATATAAAGCACCAGCTACGAAATTATTTATTGTATTTTTATTTTATTGAAAACAAAATAAAACAGATTTAGATTTTTTTAATTTGATGGTTGTTGTAGGGAGACTTACCTTGGCCTTCTTATTACCTTCCTGAGCACCAGATCGCGATCACAACCCTCTCTTTGTCAGTTGTGAAATTTGGACTAGCGAATGGGATTGGAGTCTAGACACGGTTGCACCCAATCTAATCTAGAATAGTGATACAAGCTTCTGAATCCCACCAAGAATGATCTCACTCTTTGAGAAGCCTCCAACCACTAAGTCAACTATGGCACTTAGTGGAATATCACCCCCACTGAAGGAACCCCCGATAAGGTTTTGTCCGAAACTTGGGTTTAATTAACACTCAATAAAAAAAAGGGACGAGATGAAGTCTAGCACCTTGATCTCTCCTTCCACGTGGCAATATTTTCCCTCGATCTAAGTCACCCAACACGTTGACACAGAGAACACGAAAATACAAATGTCTGACTTGTGACACAACGACCTCGGAAACAGGACACAGAGGACATATACATATATATATATATATATATATATATATATGAAAAAAAAAATTGAAAATTACACACACAAAAATGAAATATAGACAAAGATTTGTATTTTGTTAGAAAGTAGAAGATTTACATGATACAAAACATGTAACATAATCCATTGTAACATCAATGATGATCAAATAACAAACATTGAACACACAACAAATTAAAACCATAAGCTATAGCATTCTCAATCTCACTAAGTCATCAAAATCAAAATGCATTACCATGTACATGGATACCGAGTCAGAGTCACTAATAATATAGGTGGGAATGCCAATGGAAAATACAAAATAGCCATAGCATTGATACTAGAATCATATATGGAAGAATCTCATAGCTCATGAGTCGCAACTGTCAATAGTCCTCCAAGTCATAATCATCAAGATCAGCATCACTACCACTTCTCTCTCCTCCTCTATATCCAATGCAAATTATGCATCTGTTGGTGTGGATAATGACCTCTCAAGAGGATCACCATCATCAAAAGTGATTGGCTCTAGCAGTGGTTCATTAAGATCCAAGTTGGCTAATGCCAACACAACACTACTATCCAAACTCATATCATCAAAAAACACATCCCACATCTTTGTCTTTCCCTTCAACCACTCTTCTCGTTTCTTGTAAATAAGACAAAGGTTGGTGTGGACATAAACCACTAAGTCACCGGACATGATGACAAAGTGAAGAGAAGAGTTGAACAGTCAATGCCACAAACATCGAGGTACACAAAGGGCTTGGTGTTGTAATTTTTAAACCTGTGAAGTAAAGCAATGCATACAGATTCTAAGCAAAACATAAATTAATCAATGGCTCATACACATAGTACACAGAGATTTAAAGTGGAAACCCTTAACCGAGAGAAAGCCAGTCTTCCTTGGTGTCGCACCTCTTGACTCTTCATTGTATTAATTTCACCATTCGCAATACAATATATACACAATATTTTAGGTATTATGCAACTATCAAAACCATAATCCCTTAATCCGAGATTAATTTAGAAAACTGCTAAAAATAGCAAAAAAATCCCCGAAAACATTTTTTGAGGTGCTGCCCCAAATGCTCCGCGTAGCGGGGGTGGGAAATCCTGCACCCCCCTGGGACCCCCCCAGGAAAGCACCCGACGGACATGATGTAGTCGTCAAATCTAACGCACCCCCCACACACATGCAAAGAATATAACACCTACCCAACATTCTCCCACTTGTTATTTTCTTTGAATGTAGGGGGTCACAAGATTACATAGTCAACAATCCAGGGCAGCAATACTCATTGTTTCTCTACACCATGAAAACTTCTCAATGCTCACAGACTTTGTCAATGAATCTGCAACATTCTTCAAAGTGTCAACCTTCTCCAAGAACACCTTCTTGTCTTCAACCATGTCTCTCACAAAGTGATATTGAACATCAATATGCTTTGTCTTTGAATGATATAAAGTTGGGTTCTTTTCCAGGAAGATTGCACTCTAACTGTCGCAATCTAACTTTATTGCTTGTTGTACCAACTTAATACCTGAACACAATCTCTGTAACCATATTGTTTCATTGCATGCATAAGTGGTTTCCATGTATTCAGCTTCTCTAGTTGAGAGTGTCACTACATCATGTATTTTGTTCATCCAATTGATTGCTCCTCCAAATAGGTTAAACACATACCCACTTGTAGATCTTTTGCAATCCAGATCTCTAGTCCAATCTGCATCAACAAACCCATGTATGTCCAACACTATGTCTAATTATGGTCTTCCTTGGTAGCACAATCCATAGCTAGAAGTGCCATGCAAATACCATGTTAGTGCTAGAAGTGCCACGCAAATACCATGTTAGCACTAGAAGTTGACTCTTGACTGCTAAAGAGTCAATCCTATCACACCTTGATTTAACTGGGTTTTAGGAAAACTTAGAGAGTGGTAGGATCAATGTTAAGGAGTCCAATAAAAAAAATAACCCTGTCTCAACATTCTATGGGCAGTAGGTCAAGCTAACAAAAATTAGATCAGCTCCAAGGCTATAAAGAAATGGAATGAGGAAAAGAAGAAAACAAAACTGCAAGTTAATCAAAAACCACATGGATCCTTGATACACTTACAAGGAAGAATACTCAACATTCAAAAACCCTTTCTAATTGTAAATATAAGTCTCAAATGTGGTTGGTGGCGAAAACTACAGTATATCCTATACTACAGTCTTCTCAACACCGAATTGCATACATATATCCTATAGCAATAAAGCACATTTAAACAGATGAAAAAGAAATAAATGATGAACTAAGGAAAACAAACTGATCATGAACTTTGTTATCAGTTGAGATCTTTACATAGAATTATTGACAAGATTTTCAAAATATTGCATTGACTACTCACCTCCTACAGCTCTCTCTTAGTCCCTCATATTGAATCCTCTCCCCTCTCGGGTCTCTCTCCCCTTTTCTGTCCCAAACAAATTAGGAATTTATATCAATCTACATTGAAAAATTGTTCCTAATAATTTGGATCAAAAATCTAAAAATAGAAAACAGTTGCAATAGATTAGGGACAACTGGTATCGTGCCCTCTGAATGTGGTACTGCACTACCATATATTTACCAACTGTACACAAATCATCTTCCACGTACTTCTTTAGCTTTCAGGTGTGCACTTAAATTATAGGATATTGAAATCCCTGCCACCTATAACTTGATTGTTGGCAATTAAGCTCCTTGAAATATGGAAGTTGTTGAGAATGTGGCATGATTTGTTGCTTGAAACCTAATATTTTGGCCTGAAAACATGGATCTTCAAAGTCATTTGATGCCAAATATCATATCCTTAATTGGAGTAGATTTGATGCTCTTCAGGAAATCTGAAACTAATCAAAACATTGATTTTTTGTTATCAAATCTTATCACTAGATCCTTGAAAGACATCGAAGTTGATAAGCTCATGCCATTAATATGAGCAAGGGTTCTTCTTTACAAATTAGGAGGAGATACATAACAACTTTCCATTGACCAAAATCTTCAAGTAATTGTCCCATTAAGAAAACTATGAAGGCAAACTGAAGTTCTCCAAGAAGAAAATCTTCATGTCTTCCATATTTTTTATCGAAAAGATTTTCCAGCACTCATGTTTTATCAAGATTTGCAACAGTAATCTATGTTGCAGTCATCCCTTTGTACTTTATATAATAGGGAATCGTTGTATAGACGCATCTTTGCCTATTTAACATGGGTTTTCCTGGTGATGTTGACTTATGCTCAAAAGATTTTTGGGCCTCTAATAGTTTCTCTGCATTTTCTCCTTGAGGATATATTTCAAATAACACCTTCGCATCTTTCTATAGAAAAGAATCTCTTGCTCATCATCATGCATTTGCTTTTGCTTATAACAACACAATATCCCTGCAACCCTCTAAGCATTTGAGCCAGGCCGACCTTGGCTACATATGAAAATTTATTCACATCGGTTATTACACCATTGCTAAAGACCATTACAATTCCATCGCTTGCCATTTCCATGTTTTGATCACATCCAGGCTAGTCAACAGAACATTCCTCAACACTGCATCTCCTTGTACAAACGACAATGACATGCTCTCAGAGAATGGACTGAAAGGGGATTTCCCAACTCTCCATGTATAATCAACTAAAGTGTTGTTATGACTAGGACTCCATGTCATTTGCATGAGTGACACGCTTTACCAACTCTGCAAGAGGGCGACCACAATTGACCTCTCAAGGCTCCGAGACTGCGTGATGATATGTCAACCATTGCAATTCTAATCAATCAAGGCCTGAGAACTCTTGGTTCTAACCGAAACCACCATCTATTCCATAACTTTTGGATGCTCTACCTTAATCTTGCATGTGTGCCCATTATTTGGAAAATGATGAGGCTTTAATTGTTGACATTTGCGCACAGGATTAGTTCCTCTCACCACTTTCGTACCCTCTATTTCAAAACTGGAATGCCTAATATCACACCTGTTACATGTTGGCTCGGGATTTATTTTATTTATATTACTTATCCCACATGTATAGCCATAAACTAGCTTTCTATTGTTTATATACACGACCATTTGAAATACATTATC
This sequence comes from Picea engelmannii, assembly GCA_009831015.1. Taxonomy (NCBI): domain Eukaryota; kingdom Viridiplantae; phylum Streptophyta; class Pinopsida; order Pinales; family Pinaceae; genus Picea; species Picea engelmannii. The sequence continues at coordinate 149,132 of ML816635.1, forward strand.
GACGTGGTGTGCAAACTATTTGGTCCCTTGTGGGATCCTTCCTTGATCGTGGCATAGCGCTTGGTGCTCGACGTTGACATCTTCACTAACTTGGAGATTGGCCCAAAAGAGCCGATATTTTTTTGCAAAACAAAAAATTAGAAACATGTTATTACTCATCAACAAAAAATTAGAAACATGTTATTACTCATCGTAAAAATCTCTTGCCAAAATTTTAAAATAAAGGCGCTACCGAAAGTTCCAGTGTTAAGCCCTAATATTGGCTCATTACCTCTTAATTGGGGCATATTACATTAGTAATGTTATTTTATTTATGTCGGTTTTATTCCATTAGTTGTAATTATACCTCCTAGTCTCTTTTATATACCAAGGAGACATTTTCATTTGGAATCATCTTGTACTTGAACATTTATGTGGGGTAAAAGGAGGTTGCCCCTTCGAAGAGTCTTATTATCTGAAATTATCTCTTTTTCAAGGAGGTGACTACTTATTCTGAGGTTTTTCTATGCTCTATTGATATTTGGTTCGTAACATATGGTATCAGAGCTCAAGGTCTTGGCGTTTCGCTACTACATCTGAGACACCGTGGAATTTTTGTTATAACCTTTTTTCTACAATGATTCAGAAGGAACGGCTTCGAGTATATTTAGTAGATGGATCAAGGTACTTTGGGTTAAAATTTCAGCTCCTGTCGTCTTATACTTTTGGAGATACAGCCTTTGTAAGATAGGGTTATGGAAACATCCTGAATTGAGTCATTGTGGAATTTTCGCTATAAAATATTTTCTGTAACATTTCAGACCCTAAACTCTGGAGGATATTCTCCAAAATTAGTAAGGTATCGGTGGTANGAGATACAGCCTTTGTAAGATAGGGTTATGGAAACATCCTGAATTGAGTCATTGTGGAATTTTCGCTATAAAATATTTTCTGTAACATTTCAGACCCTAAACTCTGGAGGATATTCTCCAAAATTAGTAAGGTATCGGTGGTATCAATTTCATCTTCTGGGTCATCTTAAATTTGTAGATACACCCTGTGGAAGATAGGGTATCTGACTAGTCTCAAACAGGTGTTTCGGGTAAAACAATCATAAATTCTTCCTAGAGTATCCAAATTGAGTGAGACTAGTTGTATTGGATAGTGGACAGCCCGTAGTAGTTCTAGTACAAGTTTCAGAATTTTATATCAATTATTTTGTGCGGGGCACGCTATACAAGTGAGATCTCCTAGAAAGGCCAAAACTTAGCAAGTTGCGGGGAAGTTACTGTAAATTCCACTTGGCACATCCAATTTTTATCAGACCTGTGGCATTGAAGAGAAGAAATAGCAGAGACCTACAAAAAATAAAATTTCATACTCAGAAGGGCCGAAATTTTGGAGATACAATAAAAGGAATATTGTCTAGCAAAACCACCTCAAAATCAAGGTTTAAAGTGATACTTGGCGAACATGCCACCAAAAAAGGGAACTTCTACACCAAATAAGCCTCCAGACAATACTACTTGGACTCTTGATGAAGGTGAAAAAATGTGTAGGGACATAAATGATTTACAAAAGAATACAGTAACCAAAGATGAACTACAAGAGATGATGGATTCAATGGAAGCCAAGTTGGATACTAAGATGGACAGTTTAAAAGGGGAGATCATGGAAAGATTGAAAAGTTTCCTAATAGAGAGGACACCTGAAAGTGAAAATGTATCACATGAAATTCATGATGAGGACACAAGGAAGGTGAATCAAGAATGGAGAAAGTCCAACTTTGGGTTGAAGACCAACCACGTTCCTACGATCGATATGAGGAAGTTTGATGGCAAGGACCCAATCACATGGATACTTCAGATGGAGCAATTCTTTGATCTACATAATGTGCCACATACAGAAAAGGTACGAATTGCTTCTTTACATTTAGAACCAAATCAATTTGTATGGTATCGATGGCTTTGTTCTCGCAAATCACTCGTCACTTGGACAATTTCCACGGAAGAAATGATAGCACACTATGAGGATACAAGGAGCAATACCTTCTTTAGCCAATTGATAAATCTCAAGAAAAAGGGTTCAGTTACCGAGCTCATTGAGAACTTCCAAAGATTGAATATAAAGGTAATAGATATTCCAGATGAGCACTTGATTGTTGTATTCATACAAACTTTAAATGATAACATTGAACATGAGGTTCGCCTTTGGGAACCCAAATCATTGGAGAATGCATTTAAGGTGGCAAGAAATGTTGAAAGTAAAAATATGGCTATGGCTACTAGAAGGACCAATCCTAACATCTATAGAGAGAATAATGTTCCTTCATATAAAACACCTCAACAGTTGGAGGAAATAAAAGAAAAAGGTTTATGCTTTAATTGTGACAGCAAGTACAGTAAGGGACATAAGTGTGGTGAGAAGAAATTATTCTACATAGATTGTGAAGAGGAAGAAGAACAAGAACAAGAAGCATCTCAAGATGAAAACGTAGAAGCAATTTCGTCTGAAGAGTTGAGTCCCACGATATCGTGTAATGCATTGGCTGGAAAAGGTAATAGTCCTAATTGATTCTGGTAGTACTCATAATTTCATTCACTATAAATTAGCCAAAGCTCTCAATTGCTTTGTATATCCAGCGCCAAAGTTTCAAGTAATGATTGCAGATGGAGGAACTATCAATTGCTCAGGAAAATGCAATAGGATCAATCTTACTATGGGGGAATATGTAATGAATAGTCCAATGATTGTTATACCCATGGGTGGTGTTGATGTTGTACTAGGAATCCAATGGTTACAATCATTAGGAACAGTGGCTTTTAATTTTCAAGAACTTTTGATGAAATTTTCATTGGAAGGAAAATAAATTGAGTTAAGAGGTATCACAGGGAAACCCAAAAAGGTGATAAGCTCTAATGGCATGACAAAATTATTGAAAAAGGGGCATCAAGGTGTTATTGCACAACTATGCTCACTAGATGTTCAAACATCTAAGCCATTTATTCCTCAAGATCTCCAAGGGATCATTGATAAGCATTCCAA
>ML816635.1:155141-170130 GCA_009831015.1 Picea engelmannii
CAGTTTTCCATGTTTCATGCTTAAAGAAGGTTATAGGTGACAAGATCCCAGTTCAAACTATATTGCCAGAACTTGACGAGGAAGGAAAAATCATATTGGAGCCTGAAGCCATCACTGACACAAGAATTCGTCAGCTGAGGAATAAATCCATTTCAGAGTATCTCATTAAATGGAAGAAACTACCGGCTGAAGATTCCACTTGGGAAGATGAGTCTTTTATACAAAAGCATCCAAAGTTACTCAAGCGTTGTGGACAATACTTGTCTCAAGGGGAGGGGCATGTTAAGCCCTAATATTGGCTCATTACCCCTTAATTGGGGCATATTACATTAGCAATGTTATTTTATTTATGTCGTATTTATTCCATTAGTTGTAATTATACCTCCTATTCCCCTATATATACCAAGGAGACATTTTCATTTGGAATCATCTTGTACTTCCACAAGCAATTTTTGGCTAGAACTGTTTAAGCTACAGGGCACCCAATTGCATCTCAACACAGCTTATCATCCCCAGACTGATGGTCAAATAGAAGTTGTCAACAAGTGTTTGGAAACATATATGAGGTGTTTTGCCTCTGAAAAACAACATCAGTGGGCTCAATGGCTACCCCTAGCCGAATGGTGGTACAACACTTCCTACCATGCAACTACTCGCATGACTCCTTTTGAAGCGGTCTATGGACAGAAGCCACCTTCAGTTCTCTCATACTTACCGGGTACCTTGAAGGTCCAGGTGGTTGACCAAACACTTACAATTCGAGAGGATATTCTTGGTACCCTTAAAGAGAACTTGGTCATGCCACAGAATCGCTTGAAGCAACAAGCAGATCAAGGTCGCTCTGAACGTCAATTTGCAGAAGGGGATCAGGTGTTTTTGCGACTGCAACCATACAAGAAAACTTCCCTCAAGGCCGAGCATTGTCAGAAGCTAGCGCCCAAATTTTATGGTCCTTATAGAGTTCTCAAGAGTGTGGGACAAGTCGCATATTAGTTAGCTCTGCCCAGTCAGTCGAAGCTACATCCAATTTTTCATGTTTCATGCTTAAAGAAGGTGATTGGAACTAGGTGCCAAATTCAAACCAACCTTCCCGAATTAGCTGAAGAAGGATCCATTTGGCTACAACCATAAGCAGTTTTGGACCAGCGTGAGCGTCGCCTGCGTCAGAGAACCATCAAGGAAGTGCTAGTCCAGTGGAAAGATACGACTCCAGCAGATGCCACTTGGGAACCAGCTACCATTCTGCAGCAGTTTCCACATGTCAAGCCTTGAGGACAAGGTTGTTTTTAAGGGGGCGGACATGTTAGGGTCCTAACCCGCACATAGGTAGATCAATATATTCGGATGTAATAAAGGTCAATATTAATAAGGCCTTTCAATAAAATAGAATAAGGTGGATCTTCCTCTTCTAGAAGGATCTTCCTCTAGATGCTTCTCTTGATAGACATATTTAGTATAAATAAGGGTCGAGGGTATGAAAACCCTAGCTTGAAGATTATTGTAACAGAGCGTTGCTCGATTGGAGGTTGCCCCCTCGAAGAGGCCTGTGAACATTGCTTTCTGAATCAAAGTGTTATTTATGTTGTTGTTCTTATATCATTTATGTGTTATTGTGGAGATTATGCTAGATATATTATTGTTATTCTACCATTTCTAGCATTTTATTTTTCTTCTGCATACTTATTATATCTACTATCTTGCAATATACATGGTAGTTTTTGAGGAAAAGATATGAATTGATCTTACTCAAGCATTTTCAGACTTTACTTGGCTAAAGTAAAGTAGACGGGAATATCATTCTATGTTTATAGTCAACAAAAATAATATCCTAACTCACAAGTATTAATTACAAGTGCTTAGGCTAGTCTTTTATCAAAAAAAATCTTGCTGGAAATTCACTTTTTATGTATTTTTTTGAATATATCAGTTGTTGAAATAAATGTAAGAACAGAAGTAAAGACACCAAGATGATAATCAAGACAATTGAGACATAAAGTAATCCTTTATTTCATTCCAATTCACCAAAGAGTCATTTTCTTTACAAAATCTCATACAGAAATCTTGCACCAAAGTCAAACTTAGACATCCCCGATGGAAAATACAAAAAGACCTCTGACAAAAAATCAAAACTGAACTCTAAAAGCTAGATCAACTTGCCACGGATTGTTGCCCACTCAACTCTGCACAATAGCCTTTATCAGTCATGAAAACTAATTCACAAACAGACAAGTCTACACAGACTTTCAAAGATAGATCAACACCTCTGAAGAACAAGTGTCTGGATGATTTGATTCAGCCCTAAATATTGTTGTCTACAATAAGACCCTGCTATCATAAAAGAGAATTAGACTATGATGAATATATGAATGAATGAAAACTGAACTATCTCAACATAAACTCAAAGAGAAAACCTTAGCATACTTATGCTTCTATCCTCCTTTGTTCCTCCATTTACTTATGCTTTTAACAAATTAGAATTGGTTGAAATAGTTGAACCAACTCATTAGTTAAGCTAGATAAAGACTCAACTAACTTTAGTTAGGGGGCGGAAGCAATAATCATAATAGGGTCATAAATAAATAATAACTAGTAGGTGGGACCAATTGTGACTCCCTTTAGTTCATAACAATCATAATATAATCCATTAGTTAAGCAAACACACCTCTTTGTGCCTCCCCTCAAACACATTTACTTTTGGCAATTTTAGTTCATGAAATTAAAAAATATTTCAAAATAATACTCCTATATCAAAAATAAAACATGTCCAAAATCCATGAAGTCCACCGTCATAAAACAATAAATAACATAAAATTCAAAAGCCATATTTTTCATTCTGTGATGCAACCCTTCCTTGGTTGTTGTTGTCACCTCTTGATTTTCTTGAATTTGCCTTGGGCTAGACAGAGCCTTTAGGCTTTATCTCACTGATCACATAGGAACAACCATCCCTCAAATGCATCCGTGAAGATACAGATTTGTCAGAGTCATCAGAGGGTGAGGAAGGGGAAGACGTAGCTTTTCCTTTATCAAATGCATGGTGGGCCTCAGTCTTCAATATCTTATTAGTGTGGGAGGATTGCACTGGTAAGTGGTTAGGGGCAGCCTAGACAATGGGGTTCAAAGGTGGAGGAGCAGGCAAAGTCAAGTTGGGCCAGCCATGGTGTTGGGAGATTGTCGGGTGAACAATCTCCTGCCACCCATCATTTTCAGAAACTTCAAGTTGTAAAGAGACATGACGAGGCACAGGTATGCCGAGGACTTGAGGGGCTTGGAAAGGAGGCCTTTCAGACCTAGGTTAGACTATTCCCTGCCCAATCCAATTAAAGAATCTAGCATGATACAATTGGCCAAGCTCTTCTGAATCAGAATCAAAATGTATAGAGAACCTGGGCCTTCTTGCCCTCAGTTCCAGTTACCTCTACCTCTGTTTCCTCGGCCATGGCTTTCCCGACTGAAAAAAGTCATCCTGCGTATGTAAATGATTAGCAAATAGTCTTTTAAATAACCATGCATGAAAACTCTTAAAAATACGAAAATAGATTTGGCTCAGAATGTATCAGGCTCATGCAATCCAATCCATAAAAATTGTTCTAATGGTAATCAACGAGCAGGGGAGTGGAACAGTGTTCTGGGATACGTGAGGGGTTTGTATTGAGCGAAAATATGATATAATGAAGGGGGAGAAGAAATGGTCACTACTCAATGACAACAACAATCAACTGTAAATCAACCCAACAAACCTTACTGCAATCCACTCAAGACATTGCCACTTCATCCACTTAACACAGAAATCATTTTGGTTGCAATCCATATCAAAACAGGGAGTGAACAAAATGAATACGGGATATGTGAGGGGGTTGTAATTAGCGAAAATTGAGATAATGAGAGGGGAAGATAATGTTTACTGTTCATGAAATTAATCGAGCGATCCATAAAATATTTTGCAGTAAGAAAAATATGCATCAACCAACAATCATATGACTGAGTAATAATCCCGGTGTATTTTAATTGATTCACTGTTCATTTACATCCAACACGGTGCCATTACAAAACAGTAAGTATTTCACACAATTTGTAAGAGGTTTGGTTCCCTTTATTCACACATTCTGCATTTTATAACAGTCAACAACAACACTCATTCCCAATCTATAATCATTAACATCCACAACTGCCATACATTTCTTCAATCCATATATATATTTAAAAGTCATGTTTCCAAAATAATAATGAAGTAATTATTTCTGCAATAGAACCAATCAAGATCTGTAATGATATTCATTCCCATATATATATACAGTAAAATAATCAAGACCAAAATAATCAAAACCTCAGAAGCCACGCTTGAAATGACAATTGACTATACAACCAATAGCGACCATTTAGACACAAGCTATGCAAGAGTAAATTTCCAAGGCAATGTAACCATGCCACTGTAAAACAAAACAACTCAATGTGACTTAAAAACCGAGCCAAATATACAACACGACTGTCATCAACAGTGGTCAATTGCAATAAATAACATGCTTAAAACTCTGAGGGTATCACCAAGTATAAAAACAAACTGTCCATGCTACACACAGAGTGCAGCTAACCAAACTCCACAATGCAACATTTCCACTTATCACAACAAACACATAGTCATGATAATAACTCAACATATCGTGTTGAGGTTGTGCGCATTAATAAGTGGTTGGTTTGTTTAAGTCACACTGTGATTCAACCAAGCTGTGTGCACTCAGGCTTATTCAACCAACAACACAAGGATGTCGTGGATATGCCTTCTATAGTTATCCAATTCGATTCTCATTCGGCCCCAGGGAAACCATAGTTATCATGCCCCATGTTTCATTTGCAAACCTGTGTGAGAAACCCTACTCATTCGTGACCAATGTCAGCCATCAACCAAATCACCATAAGTGCAAAACTAGTGACTGTACATCAACCAACAATTCGCCACTGTGGTAAAAAACCATTCAACCGAACAAGTCGTGGTAGCTGTGCATACCCACGCATCCAATTGAAATGGGCAGAGGCCCTTCCATTAAAAACAACAGAATTCTTCGACATCAAGCGGGTGACTGTGAACTTTAAAAGTGCAAATTGCCAATGTAAGGTTCACGCTATTATCACAGAGGCAGTGACGAAAGCCATACCAACACGACTGCTATACGACCAACGAGTGAGCCCGTATTCTAAGTAATAGACCACAATAACCGGAAACAACTTGGCAAGCTCGATAGTCTCCCTATGCAATTCCAATCTAGAGGGTTAAGAGTTTGCACGATAGCCTTCACAACAGGAACAGAACTAACTACAATGAAACTTCAAGGCCAAAGTTGTACGCACAAGGAGGACTATGATTCACTTGTGAACGGGAGACAATTCCTTGACAGGGCCGAAACAGGAAAACAGGGCTCTAGTTAAACCCAAGAATCGTGAAGACAACCATCCAACCATGATTTAAACAAAACCCTTCAACCAAAACGCAGTGGTAACAAAGAAATATCACCCAGGAAGACTAAAAATTTCGATGAACTTAAAACTATTACGGCAAAACCATCCATTTTCCATATAACGATTCACATGACTATTAACATTATGACCTTGCCAAAATATACCACCAACGTAGCAAATCACATATATGTTGGCCACATAACTCTATTAACCATTGTATAACCATTTGCATTATCACTTTGCCAAAATGCACCACCAACCTTTCAACCACATGCATATAAATCGTGTAATTAAAACACAACTTCATAGCTATTTCCTTGTTAGCTACGACTTAACAACCATTGACAAGTATTTTCATGCATGTAGTATTGCAGAACTAGGTCACTTTTCTTCTATGTGTTATAGTATTTTGCCTTCCTCTAATTTCCTTTCATATAATTTCACAAACTTGTTTGTTGTGCAAGTGTGAGAAGAACAAATACCATGTATGAATACCAGGCTGTAGTATCATGAAGGAACAACATCTCAAAGCTTAACTCATATCAACAACAACAATATTCTCATCAACCATGTAAACATTTGTAGCACATCATCATAACATTGAAAATGAACAGATCTGATCTTCAAAAGTTCAAGGGGGTCCCACCTACTAGCATTATTTAATCTTATATAATAATAGGCTTTAGCAACACTTTGTGGGTGAAATTACGTTGACGTTTTCAATCATCAACAAACCAGCGACTCCACAGGGAAATTTGTTTTTAACAGATTAGAACTCAGAACTCATGGTTTCACAGACCAAGGATAGTAACCTCAAGAATACGTGACTCGAATGATTATGCAACAGGGGGAAGTGAGCGGATTTAATGGAAAGATGACTGGGAATTTAGGAATAACTCATGAAAAGTGTTAAGTATGATTGTTTTTACCACTGTATGCATAATCATTTGACTGTAAAATGCTCTCAACTTGAAAGAGAAAAACTTATAGATTTGTTCTTAAGATCTCAATGGATGAAGAAATGGCAAAATGAAGAGGGAAACAACCAATTCCTCGTAAGATAGCAGCGGAAATATGTAACAAATTCAAAGGCCCTTCAGAGGAGAGATCATAACAACTATGTAAGCTCGATTGTTATTGACTAACAATGCTTTGGCGGAGGTGTCACTATGGCAGAATTGATCCAACATTCTAACTTGACCAAACACTTAAAAGATGATAAAGACAAAAATTGCAACAGAAGTCATAATCCAGAAATTAAAACAACAGCAGCAAAAGACAGAAATAAAACGCAGCAAAAATTCAACTCAGAAAGCAGAAATCTGCAAAGCAGAAAAAGAAGCACAAAACTTGAAAGCAGAGCTAAACTACTAGTATACAGAAGAACACAATCAGCAAAAAGACCTTTCACGCTGGTCCCTCAATACTTCAAGCAAGGACTGTTAGTGTTGTGGGAAAACCATTGTCTCTGTAATTCCTTTGAAATTTATGAGTTAGTGTCCAAGACAAAAGTAATCTGGAAATGACCCAACACTTGAAATTCTGATGTAACTATCAGCCTTTTGACGAATACGATTAAATCATCGAGATAAGCATGGAGACTAACCAATTCATCAAAAGTTGTGTGTCTAGGCATTTTTAAGGCGATACTTGTATCAAATAAACCAAAAGGCAGACAGTTGTAAGACACAGTATCGCAATTAATAATAAAAGTGGTTTTGTGAATATTTGCCCCTTCTACCCTGATTTTATTGTAACCAAACAACCTGTCAAGTAAGGGATCTAACTGTGACTCTACAACCTGTTGCTAAAACATTTTCATACTGAGAGGATGGAAAGGGTTTCTTATAATTGCTTGCCTGAAAGTTCGAAGACTAATGCAGGTTCTAATATTATTAGTGGTCTTCGAAGCAAGTTCCCAATTGGAAACCCATTTAGGGTGGACTAGAAAAAACATTTCAGTCCTTAAGAAAATCTTCAACTCCCCTCAAAAGGTTGCTTTCAGTGCAGAGTTAACAAGTCTTTGTTTTTGCCTAGATGGTTTCATAGTATGTTGAACAAGACCTGGATCAAAACCACGAAGATCCACATTAAACCAAGCAAAAACCTTTTGAAATCCACCAAGTAATTCAGCAAACTTCATCTCTTCTTTATCAGAACCCTGGACATTTATTTTAACGTTCGATGAAGATCCAGGTGTCCTAATGTTCATGGAGATGGCTTTAACCACCTTTAGTTGTAACTCCTCTTCCTTTTCTTTATTGCCTCTAACACTCAATGAAAATGAACTCTCAAGAGGAATCAAGCCCTCGAGAATCTTATTATTTTTCGTGGATATCATTTCCTCGGGCTTAAGAGGTTCATATTGGGTGATTGCACAAATGTTCTCATCATCAGGGAGGGCCTTCCAAGATCCTACATATTCGGGAATATATGAATGATGTAGCAGTTGAAAAGCACAATCAGGCATGTGAGGCGAAAGTTGTTGATTATGGGAGGCTGCAAAGACAGCTAACCGATCAGCCATGGAATTCAACTCCTTATTCACATAAGTGATGTTGAAAGATAGAAGGTTCGAGACAAGTGCCCAAACAGTTTGGGAGTATTGCTCTATCAGCTCATTGCTAGGAGAGCATATCTTGCGTATTACATTCACGACAAGCTCAGAACTCCCAAAAACTGAAAGGTGACCACAACCAAGATTAAGGGCGTTCTCAATGCCTAATAATAAAGCTTCAAAATCAGCAACACTATTCGAATAAGAAAACTCTAGCCTGTAGAACAGATTATGAATTTTTCCTGCAAGAGAAACCAAGGTAATGCTAGCCCCATTTCCTTCACTAGAGCATGAACCATCAAAGTGCATATGCCATAAATCATTATCTAAATCAATTCTTTCCAAAGGAATATTATCCTCTTCAGCAAAGATGGAATACACTCCTAGGTCTTCTTCGATATAGTTTACGTTAGATTGTGGAACATTCTCGATGTAAGGTGAAATTCTTCCCTCTCTAAGGACTATGATATTCTTAACATTCCGCGGAATAGATAAATGTGTCTCATCAAGCGAGAGGTATCCACTTGTTAGGGATTTCCAATCTCTTCCCAAGATAATTGAATAATTGCTTACAGGCATATCAATCACCTGAATGCTTAAGGTTGTCCTTATCTCGGGGCGAGCGCATAAAACCAAGGTTACATATTTAATCTTGCCTATGGTTGTTTGTTGTACACTATTATAGGAAAGCATGCTTCGGGCGTTTTCGTTTGTACAAGATAGGCCCAGCTCTTCCATAATAATCTTCGACATGACACTTGGGCCTAAACCACCATCAATGAGGCAACAATGGGCGATTTTATCCATGATCTTTATAGAAATATAGAAAGGGGGATTTTTTACAGTGTATATAAAGTTATGTACACCTACTTTATTTACAGAAGAATCGTCTTCGTCTACCTCTTCGGAAAGATTGGCTACAACGGAAGCTTTTCCTTCCATGAATTGTTTCAGTTGCATCTGTTGTTCAGCGACGGCAACCATGTCCAGGAGGGTTGCATCTGCTTTGATGTTAGCCAATTGATTCAAGATATTGTATTTGGAAGAGGGGGGAGGAGGAGTGATTCCTTGACTCTCAAGAATTTTGGGAACCTGGGACGTAGCAGTAGTTGAGGATGAACTCGGGTTAGAAGAACTGCGAGGAGGGTCAAATTTGCCTTTTCGGGCATAGGCTTTGTTCCTAGTATTGATGACCATGACATCTTTTGGCTCGGCAAAATCTAGGACAGCGATAGTAGCTTCTAGTCTTTTACCAAAGATATTGTCTCTGGCACTCTTCTTTACCTCACACGTGGTTTCTTCATGGTGTTCCTCGCAAAAGTTACACCAACTCCTAGGTAGGATAGCTTTGGGTTGAAAATTGTTTTCAACCGGATTTCTAAAAGGAGGGGCAGAAGAGGATGAAGCTCCAGGGATGAGAGGGGAGACAGTACCCTTCTGCTCAAATGTTATCATACAATTGTTCATATCTTGTACTAGTTGTAAGAGAGCGGACATGTATGTTTGTCTAACTGATTCTCCCTGGGGAAGACCAGTTCTTTCAAGTTGTTCTTCATACTCTAAACAGGTATGTAGAGCGGAACCGAGATTATCAATGGCCTTTTCCTCAAGCCTATGACGATAAGGAGAAGGCAATGCATGAAGGCGGCTTGGTTCTGAGGGCGAATAAGTTCGGGAATTTGATTGTACAACTTGGTAAAACGCAAGTTGAAAGACCTGATGGTCTCACCATCTTTGTAAGTGATGTTATTGTATTCCCTTAACTTCTCGGCAGGGCTTTTGGATTGGCCATAAGTGGATCGGAACCAATAGATTAACTACTCCCAAGTAGACAGGATCTTAGGAGGAAGGTCAAAGAAATCGGTTGCAACCTTCCCTTCCAAGGAATTGGCGAACAAGCGCATACAATTGTCATTTTCGTTGGCCCCTATATTGTGACAAGCAATAGAAAATTCCACTAGATGTTCATTGGTACTGACAGTGTTATTCCCCAAAAACTTAGACAAGTTCTCTTTAAACTTTGGAAGTGGACGAGTAGCAAGAGCTAGGTTAAGAGGAGAGGACACATGCCATGGTGTAGTTCTTCCATCTTCTTCAAACTGAAAAAGTCCATACTTCTTGATGACTTTGGCGGAGTTCGTAGTAGATTGGACAAGGATATGGTGGATGTACAAGCTACCAATCACTGATGACTATGAATATTGGGAAGATGGAGCACTTCCTGTGCCACCAAAACCACCACCAGATGCCATCTTGTGGATGATAGATAAGGGAAAGAAAGACGAGCTAGATGAATCAGATAAATTTCTCCTTAGAGCACTTTGTTGGGCAGATAACACAACGTTTCTCCTTCCTATCTCAGCAATAGGACTAATTTCGAGTGACAAGCCTCTTCTTCTTCTAGAAGCACGAGAATCAAAGGACATGAAAGAATGGCCAAAACTGAAGGAACAAAAGGTTACTATTGATTTCTAGGTTGCCTACGTCTAGCTTCCAATTGTTCTTGAGCACTAATATCTCGTTCAATAGCTGCCCAAGAAAGGTTAAGCTCAACACGGGTCCTAGCAGTGTCTAAAATAGTATGAAACAGGTTCAGAGCAATGTTGGTCTAGTCTTCGAGACGAAGATCAAGATTGGGCTACCTTGCAATAGGAACAATCATTAATAGCAAAACAGTCAAAGAATCAAAATCAGAAAAAGAAAGATGTATCGATGAAAATCGAGTATAAAATTTTACCAGAGAGATATTGAAGATCTCCCCAATATGGTCGCCAAATAAATGTTGAAGAAAAGATATGAATTGATCTTAATCAAACATTTTCAAACTTTACTTGGCTAAAGTAAAGTAGACGGAAATATCACCCTATGTTTATAGCCAACAAAAATAATATCCTAACTCACAAGTATTAATTACAAATGCTTAGGCTAGTCTTTTATCAACAAAAAACTTGTTGGAAATTCACTTTTTATGTATTTTTTTGAATATATCAGTTGTTGAAATAAATGTAAGAACAAAAGTAAAGACACCAAGATGATAATCAAGACAATTGAGACATAAAGCAATCATTTATTTCATTCCAATTCACCAAAGAGTCATTTTCTTTAAAAAATCTCATACAGAAACCTTAGACCAAAGTCAAACTTAGACATCCCCGATGGAACATACAAAAGGACCTTTGACAGAAAACCAAAACTAAACTCTAAAAGATGGATCAGCTTGCCACAGATTGTTGCCCACTCGACTCTGCACAATAGCCTTTGTCAATCATGAAAATTAATTCACAAACATACAAGTCTACATAGACTATCAAAGATAGATCAACACCTCTGAAGAACAAGTGTCTAAATGATTTGATTCAGCCCTGAATATTGTTCTCTACAATAAGACCCTGCTATCATAAAAGAAAATTAGGCTATGATGAATATATGAATGAATGAAAACTGAACTATCTCAACATAAACTCAAAGAGCAAACCTTAGCATGCTTCTGCTTCTACCATCATTTGTTCCTCCCTTTACTTTTTCTTTTAACAAATTAGAATTGGTTGAAGTGGTTGAACCAACTCATTAGTTAAGCTAGCTAAAGACTCAACTAACTTTATTTGGGGGGCGGGGGGGGAGAAGCAATAATCATAATAGGGTCATAAATAAACAATAACTAGTAGCTGGGACCCCTTGTGACTCCCTTTAGTTCATAACAATCATAACATAATCCATTAGTTAAGAAAACACACCTCCTTGTGCCTCCCCTCAAACACATTTACTTTTGGCAATTTTAGCTCACGAAATTTGAAAATATTTCAAAATAATACTCATATATCCAAAATAAAACATGTTGTCCAAAATCCATTAAGTCCATCGTCATAAAACAATAAATAACATAAAATTCAAAAGCCATATTTTCCAGTCTGTGATGCAACCCTTCCTTGGTTGCCGCTATCACCTCTTGATTTTCCTGAATTTGCCTTGGGGTAGGTAGAGTCTTTAGGCTTTATCTCATTGATCACATGGGAACAATCGTCCCTCAAATGCATCTGTGAAGACATGGATTTTTCAGAGTCATCGGAAGGTGAGGAAGGGGCAGCGGTAGCTTTTCCTTTATCAAATGCATGGTGGGATTCATTCTTCAATCTCTTGCTAGCGTGGGAGGATTTCACTGGCGAGTGGTTAGGGGCAGCTTGGACAATGGGGTTCAAAGCTGGAGGAGCAGGCAAAGTCAAGTTGGGCCAGCCACGGTGTTGGGAGACTGCCAGGTGAACAACCTCCTGCCACCCATCATTTTCAGGGACTTCAGCCTGTAAAGAGACATGAGGAGGCACAGTGATGTCGGGGGCTTTGAGGGGATTGGAAAGGAGGCCTTTTAGGCCTAGTTTGGACTATTCCCTGCCCAATCCAATTAAAGAATCCATCATGAAACAATTGGCCAAGCTCTTCTAAATCAGCATCAAAATGTATAGAGAACCTGGGCCTTCTTGGGCCTCGGTTCTAGTTACCTCTACCTTTGTTTCCTCGGTCATGGCCTCCCCGACTGAAAAAACTTATCCTGCATATGTAAACAATTAGCAACTAGTCTTTTAAATAACCATGCATGAAAACTCTTAAAAATACGAAATAGATTTGGCTCAGAATGTATCAGGCTCATGCAATCCAATCCATAAAAATTGTTCTAATGTTAATCAACGAGCAGGGGGGTGAAACAGTGTTCTAATATACGTGAGGGGTTTGTATTGAGCGAAAATATGATATAATGAAAGTGGAGAAGAAATGGTCACTGCTCAATGACAACAACAATCAACTGTAAATCAACCCAATAAACCTTACTGCAATCCACTCAAGACACTTCCACTTCATCCACTTAACACAGAAATTCTTTTGGCTATAATCAATATTAGAATATGAATATGTGATATGTGAGGGGGGTGTAATTAGCGGAAATTGAGATAATGAGAGGGGAAGATAATGTTTATTGTTCATGAAATTAATCAAGCGATCCATAAAAATATTTTGCAGTAAGAAAAATATGCATCAACCAACAATCATATGACTGAGTAATTATCCATGTGTATTTTAATCGATTCAATGTTCATGTACATCTAACACAGTGCCATTACAAAACAGTAAGTGTTTCACACAATTTGTCAGAGGTTTTGTTCCCTTTATTCGCACATTCTACATTTTATAACAGTTAACAACAACACTCATTTTCAATCTGTAATCATTAACATCCACCACTGCCATACATTTCTTTAATCCATATCTATATTTAAAAGTCATGTTTCCAAAATAATAATGAAGTCACTATTTCTGCAATAGAGCCAATCAAGATCTGTAATGATATTTGTTCCCATATATATATGCAGTAAAATAATCAAGACCAAAATAATCAAAACCTCGCATGCCATGCCTGAAATGACAATTGACTATACAACCAACATCCACCATTTAGACACAGGCCATGCAGGAGTAAATTTCCAAGGCAATGTAACCATGCCACTGTAAAACAAAACAACTCAATGTGACTTAAAAGCCAAGCCAAATATCCAACACGACTGTCAACAACAGTGGTCAATTGCAATAAATAACATGCTTAAAACTCCGAGGGTATCACTGAATATAAAAATAAACTATCCATACTAAACACAGAGCACAGCTAACCAAACTCCACAATGCAACATTTCCACTTATCACAACAAACACACAGTCATGATAATAACTCAACATATCGTGTTGAGGTTGTGCGCATTAATAATTGGTTGGTTCATTTAAGTCACACCGTGATTCAACCAAGTTGTGCACACTCGGGCTTATTCAACCAACAACACAAGGATGTCGTGGATATGCCTTCTATAGTTATCCAGTTCGATTCTCATTCGACCCAGGGAAACCATAGTTATCATGCCCCATGTTTCATTTGCATGGGGCAAACACCATACACAGAATGTGACCTGTGTGAGCAACCCTACTCATGCGTGACCAATGTTATCCATCAACCAAATCACCATAAGTGCAAAACTAGTGACTGTACATCAACCAACAATTCGCCACTATGGTAAAAAATCAATCAACCGAACAAGTCGTGGTAGTTGTGCATACCCATGCATCCAATCAAAATGGGCAGAGGCCCTTCCATTAAAAACAACTGATTTCTTTGACATCAGGCGGGTGACTGTGAACTTTAAAAGTGCAAATTGCCAATGTAAGGTTCACGCTATTATCACAGAGGCAGTTTTAAAGCCATACCAACACGACTGTTATACGACCAACGGGTGAGAACGTATTCGAAGTAATAGACCACAATAATCAGAAACAACTTGGCAGACTCGACAGTCTCCCTATGCAATTCCAGTCTAGAGGGTTAAGGGTTTGCACGATAACCTTCACAGGAGGAACAGAACTAACTACAGTGAAACTTCGAGGCTAAAGGTGTACGCACAAGGAGGACTATGATTCACTTGTGAACGGGAGACAGTTCCTTAACAGGGCCAAAACAGGAAAACAGGGCTCTAGTTAAACCCAAGAATCGTGAAGACAACCATCCAGCCATGATTTAAACAAAACCCTTCAACCAAAACACAGTCGTAACAAAGAACTATCACCTGTTGTCGCAAGAGTTGGTTCTAGGTTGTAATAGAGCCAAGCCTTAGCACATTTTAAATGAAAAAATAAGTTGTCATGCAGAACTTTATTTGGGTTAGATGTAGGTAAATTATGAGATAACCACGAAACACTTTTGATTAGAAGCTACCCCTTCCAACCCGAGAGGGATCTCTCGAATATATGTCACGATAGGATATCCAATAATCTTAACAACGGACGTATTTGTGGGTAACAAAAAGTTTTGAGGTTTTTAGGGTTAATGGGTTGGACCGGGAGGTAGTCCATTGGGCATGGAGTCAAATGATCAGGAAAATAGCAAGAGTGTTCCGGCAATGGAAATCCATGGAGCAGAGGCGAGATAGAAGCTGATTACAAAGAGAA
>ML816635.1:185981-199002 GCA_009831015.1 Picea engelmannii
ATAATTTACATATATTATATCATTTTTAGTTTCCACCACCATCATTGAGCAAGCCATATTAGTTCAACATTTTAACATCCAGTTTCCTAGAGTAACTATTGATTTTGATTTTGTTGAATGTAGTTCGTATTTATCTCATTACAGTGGATATGTAAATTGTATATCCATGATCAATCAAGTTCTACCATGTCCTTGCAATAGCATACATGGACATGAACATATTTGGTTTTTAAAACTCCATAGCCAACACATCTAGCCAAAACGCATCATTATCATCATCACCATCCTTGGGAATGAACATAGAGCATATGCAAAGAAAAAATCCATGAGGCATCAACCAAGGTATAAAACAGAAGGATCTCATTATAGATCCAAACACCAAAAGACACCAGTGTTGACATAGACAAACTTAGATCAAAAAGAAATGAAAGACTAAGGAAAAGATATGCTTGAACAAACCTACAGGCCAACAAAACAACAGAAACAGATGGCTAGAAAAGTCAATACCAACCAATACTCAGAGTCCAAGTAGATGTGTTTCTAACATTAGATCAGACATAATGAAACTAACAGAGTAGATGCATGTATACTGGCCAATAAAAAATTCATGCATTAACAACTCAACAGAAATTACATTAAAATAAATTAGATGAATTAAAAGCCGGTACATGTTAAGTTTAATGTTGTTATTAGGTTATTTTCAATTTACTCAATGCATTTCCAAAACAATAGCATAAAGAGGATCATTGAAAGAAACACAATCACAAGGTACACAACATTTATCCTGGGAAACCCTCATGGGAGAGAAAACCCAGCAAAAACTTCATCAATAATAGATTTCGAATACAATGCCAAGACTAAGACCAAAACACCAAGAATAAAATAGGGTTGACCATGCGTCTCTCTTCTCCTTCCTCATGTGATTGCAACTATCTTCAAAAGATGTGCACTAGATGAGTGAGTGAGTGAATGTCCAAGTGAGGCGCCATCCTCACTTATAAATACTTGCCCTCCCCCATCGTATATGTAGATTATATATAATATAAACTATATATATAAGGTTTTTTAATATATTTTTTTGGTTTTTTTGGTAATTTTAAGTTTTTCTAAAAAAAAATTCAATTTTGTATAAAATAATTTATTTTTCGAATTTTCCATATATAAACTTTTTAAAGTGTTCTTGTCATAAATTTAGTTTTTTTCCTCCTTTTTTTTAATTTTTAGTCTGTTTTTTTAGTTTTTATATCTAATTTTGATTATTGTTTTTGTTTTGCTCTTTAATTTTTTAAGTTTTTTCTTTATTTTTTTTCAATATAGATTTGATTTTAAAAAATTTTAATTTTTTTTTATTAATTTCAATTGTTTTCTTTTTCTTTTTCTTTTTCTTAGTTTTTTTAGTTTTTAATTTAATAAAAAAATAATAATAATAATTATATTTTTTTAAATATTCAAAAATAGTGTTATTTAATTACAATTATTTTTTATGTATTTAAGTAAAGGTAAACAATTTGTTAAAAATAATATTTTCCACTATATTTTAAAAGTATGGAAATATAAATTAATTAATGAAAAACAATTATATGAAAAATCTTAATTTCAAAAAAGTAAATGGTAAAAAATATTTTTAAGATTGAAAGAAGTATGAAAAAATTACTGAAAACACCGTTGAAAAAAAAAATTGAAAATAGATGAAAAATAAGCATCTATAAAAAATATTGTGAAAATATTATGGATCAGAAAATTTAAAATATCAAAATACCACATAAAAAGGGAGGGGGGTGCTACCGGTAGCACCATTTTTAAAAACGAGTTAAAAAATGGGACCCTTGAAAAAATGAGAACTCGACAAAGTTCTCGTTAAGTTGATAATATTGTTTACAACATCATCCAGAGAAAGAGAGAGGGCAACATCATCATCAACATGTGGAACACTGACTGGCACATCTACAAAACATCGAAATTTTTTCTCATCATCAATATCATTATCATTCACAGCATGGAGTTGGAGTAGCATCATCATCATCATATGCATGAAGCTGAAACATCAACATCAATTACGATAAAGCTAGAACAACAATATCACCAACCCGAGGCTGGTACACCATCATCAACAACATGAGGCTGATAAAAAATCATCAACAGCACGAGGTTGAAACAACATCATCATCAACACAAGGCTGAGACAGCAACATCATCATCGTATGGCAACAGAATGAGGCAGGTGAAACAACAACATTTTGTGGTACTCTGACAGAGCATCCTTACCGGACCTTCGGGATCTGCCCAAGAATCATAAGATTCCATAGCATATAAAATCCTAACAAGCTACCACGTGGTACACTGACAGACTGTCCTTACCGGACCTTCGGGATCTGTCCAAGAATCATAAGATTCACTAGGATATAAAATCTTAACGGAGCTACCACTACTGACCACAGTTGGCATATACATGCACAGGTACTCTGAAAGACCGTCCTTACTGAACCTTCAGGATCTGCTCAGGGATGATCAATCCCCTAGGATATAAAATCCTAATGGAGCTACACATTGTTGATCAAGATACTATAGTGTCATCAACATCACTCCCTCTTTCGAGGGTCGAGGTACTTTCGGACAATACCAAGCTTGTCTCAGAAGTACTCAAACTTCACACGAGACAGAGGCTTGGTCAACACATATGCAACCTACTCATATGTGCCAACATATTGGAGCTTTACAACTCCCATCTGCACCATATCACGAATGTACTGATATCTGATATTTATGTTCTTTGACTTATCATGGAACACTGGGTTCTCCGTCATCTTTATGCAACACTGGTTATCACATAGAATCATGGTGGCTTCCATCTCCAGATCGAACAGACATGTCAACAACTTCTGAAACCATATGGCTTCACAACTGGTGGAACATGTTGCAATGTATTTTGCTTCTGTCGTGCTGAGAGCAATACTGGATTGCTTCTTGCTCTGCCATGAAGTCATGGTTGACCGCAGACTGAAACAACATTATGAAGTGTTATTTCTATCATAAGCACTTCCAACCCAATCTGAATCAGTATAAATATACAGTCTGAAGTCATGATCTCCAGTATAACAGAGACCATAATCCAACATACCTTTAAGGTATCTCATCACATGCTTTGCAGCTACATGGTGAACATGTCTGCGCTCTACCAGATATTGACTCAAGGTGTTCATAGCAAAGCATATATCTGGCCTAGTATTCGTCAGATACATCAAGGAACCAATAATATGTTTGTATAGAGTAGCATCAACCAACTCTGACGAAGTATCAACGAGGAGATTCAACTTTGTTTCCATGGGTGTGTTCATGGATTTACATTCCAACATGTCAAATCTCTTTAGTATTTCAATTGCATACTTCACTTGGTTAAGGAATATTTTTTCTAGGCTCTGCCAAACTTCAAGACCTAAGAAATAATGCATGAAGCCTAGGTCTTCCATCTCAAACTCCGAAGCGAACTTCTTCTTACAATCTGTGATGAGTTTTTCTTCCCATGTTAACAATAAGTCATCTACATACAGTAGTATTATAACTGGTTCATCATTCATAACCTTGAAGTAAAGGTTAGAATCAGCTTTACGCTTGGTAAAGCCCAAGTTCGTCAAGAAACTATCAATTATGTCATACCAAGCTCTAGGAGCTTGCATCAACCCATACAGAGCTTTCTTCAACCTATAGACATGAGTCTTTTTATCTTCAACTTCAAACCCTTGTGTTTGTTCTATATACACTTATTCTTCAATAACACCATTTAAGAAGGTTGTTTTCACATCTATCCGATGTAAATTCCACTTCATTTTGGTTGCAAGAGCTATGATGGCTCTGATAGAAGTGTATCTGGCTACAGGAGCAAATGTCTCTTCATAATCAATACCATCCTTTTGAGAAAAACCACAAGCCACAAATCTTGTTTTATGCTATATGCACATATGTCATATATCATTATTTTCCCTCATTAAAATTTCAATGGAGGTCTTCCATATTGCTCACTAATTCTACATGTCTTGTTCTTGCATCTTCCTAAAGAAATCACATGCTCACTTTGAAGAATTGTCCCTCCATTTTCCTCATATTTGTAGATTTTTCTTGCATCTTCCACATATATATAGTGTTATAAGCAAAATATGTTTGTTGGGACAGATCCGACCTATCCGGTTGTGAAGCCGGATACACCATTTTTTATAGCTCGGCACGAATTAGAGACTATCCGCCCCTCAGATGGCCCTTCGCCTGAGACGATAATGAATGGGAAAAACAAGACGTGAAAGACTTATAAGAAGTCTTTCTCAGGACCACCCACCCTGGGTGTTGTCCGCCCTCAACTTCTTGGATGACCAAAATGGCATGGGAAGTGAAAATTATGGACAATAGGATGAAAATAAAATTGTTGATTTTTTGGACAACGAGCTAAATAAAGCGAACAACGAATTCTTCACTCCCTTAAAGGGTTGGAAAATGGCTCAGAATGGGTTCATGGGGTAAACCAATGTCCTGGACAATTAACCAATGGATGTCTCAAGTGAAATAGTGAAAAACAAGGGTGAAACGTGAGCTTAAAAGCTACAGCCAAATCCTCTTAGATGGTTGTAAATTGTGAATAGCAAATTGTTCGAAGCTTTTAAAACAGGGAAACAAACCCAGAATGGCTTGATACCCCCCAGAGTGACTCGAGAATGATCCCGAAAGATTATCAAATCAAAAAGGGGACTGTAAAAGGAAGTGAACAACATTTTTAACCAATTGTTACAGCTATGTTATGCATAGTATTTACAACTTCAATTTTTGGTTCGTGGGTGAAGGGTGGACTAACGAAAGGTTGACTTTAAGAGTATTTTATTAGTCAATTTTTAGTTATTAACACATGCCTTGGCCACCAGACTATTTTGAAGGTTATCTCAATCAAGCAAACACATCCTGAAACTGTGTCAACCAGTATAAGAAAAATAGTCTTAGCAAACCACGGTGGTTAGGTTGAAAAGTGTCTCATGCAGTTCAGAGAAGCAGGGATTAGCCACTTCTCGTCACTAGCGATTTCGGACTCTTAGAGTCGTTTGTATGGAAGAAGGATATATGTGAAAAGGAAGAGGCTCAGGACCCCCCTAAAGGGAGTTTTAGATGAACTTACCCAAGCAGAGTAGTATTCCAACCAAGCTAAGCTAATCAACTCCTTGATCATGTGGTATTAAGGAAACACCACTCGATTTATACTAACTAAAAAAACTTCTAAGGAGCTCTTGATGAAGACTCCCTGGCTTTGAATCTTAGTATCCTACAAAATTGAAATTACTTAAAATGAAAGAGCAGGCCATCCACGTGGTGAGGTCACGTCTTGTTTTTACAAGAGTGTCTCCTGGTCACTGAATTTGAAATCTATCTAAAACTATATACAGAAAACAAATAAATAGGTATGTGGCATATATGTCACAGCTAAATAATATGTATATGTATATATCTAAATAGTATAAGTTTGTTTTGAGTGTAAGGGGTGGACCCCTGAATTGTTTTCAAGTGTTTTGCGATTTTTTGAGTGTACTTAGCTTGTTGATTTTTGTATGGCCCCTTTAGGAGCAGCCACTTGTAAATTAGTGAATGAAAAATTATACAATGAAAATATGACAAAATTAACTAATTACAAGTAATGATTACACCATTCAACCCAAAGGAATGGATTGAGGATCTTTGCGAGCAGCAAGGTCGCCATGTACATGAAAGAACTAACTGATTCCTTGTATGGGGATTGGAAATTTAGTGTTTGAAATTTAGAAATTGTGATGATTATCTATGCAAGTATAGATCAGATTTTATGAACATATATTCACAAGTAAAGTACTCAAGCTATCCACACAAACAAAACATATCAACATGGGTATGTGTGCCAAAAATTTTGGAATGAGTGCAAGTGAATATAAAGTGAATATGAGAGTAGTTAGGTATATTTAATGAGCTGATTAGATGTTTTTTATTCGTTGTGATGTTGGGCCCTTTGCCTCAAACAGGTCTTTAAGTGGTCTGTAGCCGCTTAGGAGAAGCAGAGTAGGTGATCAGTTATGTCCTTGCATGCAAACAATGAAATTTTACTATTTATATATGAAAAAAATTAATTAAATGTTGCAGAAATTTGCACATAAAAGATATATAATAGAGAACTAAGATGGTTGTCTCGTGGAGGGAAATGGTCCAAAATGGTCAATTTTACTATTTGGGACAACAAGGTTAATAGTAGAAAAACATAACATAAATATACATGAATGAAAAGAGGAAGAAAACAAGTATGAACAGCCAACTAATGGGATTATTTGAGGGTTGTCCTAAGGGGCCCTAAGACTATCAACCACCAGCTAAGGGTGAAAACAACTGAGTACTTCAAAAAATCTGCATTAAAACACATCAAACAAGTTAAACTAGGCTATTAGAAAATGTAAGCAAGCAAGTTAAACCCAAGAAAGCAACAACAAACACCTAACTAACCAATCCTCCATGGAGATAGCTAACATAACAAGCGTTTACTTCTACCCCTCAACTCTTAACCAACAAGTGACACATCCAACAACTAAAATCTAACAAATATCACATACACAAAGAGTCTTGGAAAGTTTCAGCAGAGTTTTGTTACTATATTCATTCTCCCTTTTTACAATGTCAACCCTCTTATTTATAAAGCAGAGGTGAAGGTTTAGGGTTAAATCACAAGACACTTGAAACTTTTGGAAAAGTGACAAGTGGACCAACCCTAAAGTCTTTTTGTTTTTTTACCAAAAAGTAATCATATCCAAAAGGTATCTTATCCAAAATGGATCTTATCCTAAAGAGAATCTTATCCAAAAAAGGGAATCAAATCATATTTGAGTTGACCATTTAATTACAATGTATACACGTCAAAAAACAAACTTATGCGAGAATACATATTACAAAAAGTCATTTTTCATAAAACGATAAAAATTGATATGCCACATCATCATTTGTCTTGGGATTTGTGCCATCCCAAAGGCTCTTTGATTGCTGCCATGTTTTGCAGCTGTAGATGAGGTGGTTTAGGACAATCCAGGCCATCCATGGCTGTCAGATTCATCGGGATGAAGCCCCAAGGTGTGGGGAAATTGTTGACTTGCTTAAGAGGGCAAGGGGCCTACAGGCTTTGGTCGGTGTATGTAAGGAAATGCTCGTTGCTTAGGCACTTTTCAGACCTAATTATACTCCTCATTTGTTGCCTATAAGTTTCCCTGTGAGCTGGCAGAAACATGGCTTCGATTTAGGCTTGTTTCGATGATGGGACCCCTTCGGCCTGAACCTTGAGATGTTTTTCCCTTAGACCAAACAACCACAAAATTGATTTTTATTGTGCCCATGTTGCAGCTTTGTTTGGTACCTTTCTGTTGCCTTTCGTTTGGCACAAATCCGACTCTGGACGAGTAAGATATGACCCCAGAACGGTACGTGGGAAGGAGTCGGTCAGGAGGCTGATCAGGGAAAAATTTGAAATTCAGATAAAATTACGAGCTGGACACCAGAATTGGCAGGCTGCTATAGGCCTGCATATCTGTAGTTGAAATGGGTTTTCCTCATCCGACCCAATTTGGCCTCGGATACCCCCAATTAGGCCTCTTTCTAGCGCATGCTTATCAGGCCAATAATGAGCCCCTATCGCTCTGGGACATACCACTGAAATTCTGGTTTGAATTTGTAAAGGTGAATGTCATGGATGCATTCCTCACTTCGCCACGGTCGTATTGATTATTCATGGGATAAAATTGGCCTTCGTATGGCGAAGTTACGCAATTAAAAAGGCCAGTGACCCTTTGAGGGGGGCGGGGGGGGAATTAAAATCTTATTATATAGTTCTAATATATAATCAAATTTATTAAAAATAAATAAATTTTATTACAAATTTAAATAAAATCCTGTTTTTTAATATATATATATATATATATATATATATATATATATATATAAAACAAAATTTAAAAATTTAAAAATTTTAATTATAAACTAAACTATATATAAAACATATATAAAAAAAAACCTTTTAAATCAAAATTAATTCCCCCAGGTGGCGCCCCTGGTCGCCCATACGACCAGGACGAGACCCAACCAAGCCCACGGGGCTTTAAGGGAGTGGAGGGAGGAGGTGGTGGTGGTGTTGGGCAGAGGTTTGCGCGGAGGGGATGGAGTGGTGGCATGTCTGTGCGCAGGGATATGGAAGGAGCTGAGGGGAAAACAGAAACGGGAAGGGGAGAGGAGTTGGGGGTTGGGGTCTTGGGAGACCGCGCGGAGGTGGTGGAGTATTGTGGTTTGCGCGCTGAGAAGGGAGAAGGGGAGGAGGAGGAGAGGGTTGTGAGGTGAGGAGGGGACGAGGAGAGGGATGAGCGCTAGGATGAAATGCATGCAGGCTGGTGGGAGATGGTCGAGGAGAAAGGGGAAGAGGGATTAGGCATAGAGGAGGAGGAAGGTTTCCTGCAGGGCTGGAGGTGGAAGGTATGGTGGGGGATGAGGGAACGGGGAGAAAAGGCGAAGGTTGGGTACGCAAGGGGGATCTGTTGGGAGCCGAGGGAGGAAAGGAGGAGGGGAGGGTTCAGAAGCGAGGTTGGAGGAGGTGTTTGGGTGACGGAGTAAGTGGTTGTGGGGGTGTGCGCGTAGGAGTGGGAGTTGGTTCTGCATGGGGGAAATGGGAAGAGGGTCGAGTGGGGAGGGAGAAGGGAGGAGATAGCGTTGGGTTGGAGGTGATGGGGATTGAGGAATTGCAGAGGTGGAGGAAGAGGAGAGGGGGTGGTGGTGGCGCCCTAGTGGTGGACGGGTGCCCAACAACCCCCAAAAATTAATTTCAATTAGGAGAGGGAGGTTTTGGGTTCAAACCCCCTCCCTTCCTTTTGGACTT
This sequence comes from Picea engelmannii, assembly GCA_009831015.1. Lineage (NCBI taxonomy): Eukaryota > Viridiplantae > Streptophyta > Pinopsida > Pinales > Pinaceae > Picea > Picea engelmannii. Next base: position 194,881 of record ML816635.1, read on the forward strand.
CTAAGCTATGTCTAGGCTTTTCTGGGCAGAGAAAAAGGGAGGTGGTTGGATTTCAAAGCCCGAGGCATGCAAATGGCATGTCTGGGCCTGCATACTCGACCAAAACTTAGAAATTTAATTCTATAAAGGGGCCTTGGAGGCTTGGGCCTGGTGCCCAAGAGGGATTCGAATCCCCTCCCCTTTGAATTTTTTCACATGAAAATCAACTAAATCCACACCAGCCAACAAACATGAACCAACAACTAATATCACAACTGAATTAAGAAGAGAACAACCCTTTTGAACGCAGAAACAACATTGTTTCATGCAAAATTTCACCATAACCAACAATTGTTTTCCTTTCTCTTTGAATTGGGACTGATGGGGTTACCTGGATCTGTGTCTGAAAGCTGGTGCATGGTCATGGATGGCTACCCAATGAAATGTTTCACTGTTGCCTGGATGCCCTCCTCTTCCATTGGAGACATGTTCCAGAGCTCCCTCTCCCCTTGGCCAAAATGTCAAAATGACTTGAGAGAGGGGAGAGGGGAGAGGAGAGCAGAGGTTTTGTATTTTTTAATTTTTTCAAAAAATCAAATTCTCCACAATTGCATGAGGAGGTTGTGTGTCATCTCCTTAATTTTCCAAAATTTCTAAATTTTTTATAATTTTTCTCCATTATTTTTTAATATTTCTCGAAAATTGTGCAAGTCAAAGTTTGACTTTGACCTTGTTGTTGTTGACTTAGCCTCAAAAGGTTGTCGAATGAGACAGAGTCAGAATTGGATGCAAGGCACGTCGTTGGAAAGGTCTCAACTAGCCCGTTGAGAATATGTAGTCATCAATCTGAAATAATGTCAGCTCAACCCTCAATTTCAGCCCAGAACAGTTTTCGGCCCAAACCACTGGCTCGTTGGTGGGCCCACGTGACACCCAATCTTACGAAAGGCGTCAAATCACCATAAGATATCCAATCGACGCAACTGGGGTATCGTCAGAAAGGTATCGAAAAGTACTTCGACGAGGTGGCCATGGATTTGTGTGTTGGGGCAATTAATGGTTGTTTTACCTGCCGTGAAACCCTGCCATACAAGTTGGTTTCCCCCCCTTTGCCCGAAATAATTGACCAACTTTTGACAGCTCTAACCAGGCCATCCGAGGTCGGAATGAGGCAAATGAGGAGTCCTTAGAAAGGTATTTGAGTCTATTACAATGTGGCATCACTGAATCTCTGATTGAAAACTCTTTGCCAACCATTTTTAAACCCCGAAGCACTACAACCAATCTAGTGTCCAAAATTGGTCATGAACTTGTGAAAACTCGTTCTTAGCAACAGGGGGTCAAAACCAAACATGGGATATACCATTGGAAAATTCTCGCACTGACCTACACCATGTTTGGGTTTGATTTTCCTTTTGAAACAAGAATCTGAATAGAATCAGAGCAGGAAGTCACAGATATTGGTTTTGGCCATTCACGTGACGCTAACTTTGCGTCCTCCGTACGAGGTCATACGGACTCGAAATCGAGCTCATGATAGCCCATTAGAAAGCTTGTCTTGATCCCTACAATATGGCATCATTGTATTTCCCAAATTGTGACCATACCTCATCTTATCCTTTGCGAAAAGACCTCGTCCCCAAGGGACCCTCCTAGTGACAGGCGAAGGGGGCCAATGTTGAAATACTTGCAAACTGTGTGCTTAGCTCATAAATTTGACCTGAACAGTTTTGACATGAGGAATTATGATGTGGGAGGGTTCACAACCCTCTGAAGGAAGTCAAATGATACTCTTTCAAGGCCAGAGGCCATAGTAACTATGACGACCGCCAATGTCTTCGACTGGAACCATAGCACAAAGGGACGTTAGTGGAGAAATGACAGTGTAAAACACCATGTTGAGCCCATAGTAGATTTTTGGGTCAACATTCTTGGCTCCAGAAGGGAAATGCCTTTCAAATCAAGTAGAACAATGGGATCACTCGTGTGATAGGAGGGAATACTTGGTGGAAATTTATACTTTCAAAGTGACTGATGTGGGTGAGGGGGGTAATTCAACTATAATATAAGGACCATTTTTCACATTAAAGATAACCGAAGAATGAAAGTGGTGCAGTAAATATATACAACAGAATTTATACTGAGATTCACATAAGATAGAAGAATGGGAATAATGACCCAGGTTTTATTGAGCAATGTGGCCCAAGTGACACGGGTCCCTCACCCGAATTATAGTTAAACTTGTTAGAATCGAGGCTTAAGGTGAACCTTGGCTCAACACAAAGTCCCATGCATACCTTCGATTCTCGACACACAAACAAGCAAATGGGGATTTTTTGAAATCAGCGACCCACTAGAGAAAAACTAGCAAGCAAACCAACCAAACAAGGGAGTAAAGAAATATAAAATACATTTGGCAGTAGGTGTTGAAATATCAAGTGCTCACAAGTGATGGAACTTTGTAGGAAAAACAATCATTGCTTGGGAAAAATCAGATTGTAATTGGTGAGGTAAAGTGCAGTTGCAATCACGTAGCTATGTAAGCCATCATACCATCATGGTTTTCAGCTTCACCAGAAAATGATATGCTACGTCCTTAGACTTTCCCTGCTGACTTTCATTAAATAACAATCAGGTTTACTCCTATTTAAGATGACATTAAGACATAGTCTCCCAAAATGTCAAGTATGATAAAAGGGATCCTAGGAGTTCATTCTTTTCAAACAACAATCAGAACTGTATGCTTCCCATTGAACACCAGTCAAACCAAAAGAAGACAAACCTACGCCACTAAAATGAAAAAGACCAAAACCAAGGGAAAAATCAAAGAGGGGCTTATACTCCAAAATCGAAACCAAACAAGCAAAAAAACTCAAAATTGAAACCAAGAAGGCAAAAAGGCTCAAGATTGAAACAAAGGGGATATATACAAGCATGAAAAAGGCAACATCAAATACATACAAAAAGGAAAATCAGCAACAATGAATACATACAAACAGAAAAAGAACAAGTGGTGACTTATGTATAAGATGACGGGGCCTCTCAGGAGTAAAAGAACTTTAGGTGACGACCATTCACAGGGAATTGAAGTGGTTCGCCATCCAAGGTTTTTAATATGAAAACATTTGTCCCTAAGACCTCATAGATTGTGTAAGGACCCAACCATAAAAAATCAAACTTTCAATGTTTGGATGGGGCCTCATGTGCTTTGTCCCACAGTAAGACATCATCTCCTACATTGTAATTTACAATTGTTGCTCTTTTATCGAAGGAACGTTGAACAATGTCTTGCTTCTTTTGGAGGTGTTGGAATGCGTCTATTCTTACCTCTTCTAGTTCGATGAGTGTCTAAACGATGTTGTAAAGGTTGGAAATCATCTTCTGCCTCAGCAATAGCCAACCTCAAGGCTGGAATTTGTAAGTGAACAGGCAGAATGACAGGAGCTCCATGCACCAGAGTGTAAGGACTTTGACCCGTTGTTGTCTTAGGGGTTATACGATCATCCCATAAAGCAAAGTTTAACTTTGTGTGCCAGTCACGCTTGTTATATTTGATTGTCCGCTTAAGGATCTGACTCAGATTTTTATTGGTGGATTCGACCAATCCATTACCTTGGGGGTAATAGGTGGAAGATCGAAAAAGTTGGATGCCATATGTAACACCAAGGTGGAGCATGACATCAGAGATGAAAGTTGATCCATTATCAGTTAATATCTCAGCAGGGGTCCCAAAACGGGATAAAACATTACGCTCAACGAATTCTACCACCTACTGACTCGTAGCATTCCTAAGAGCAATTGCTTCAACCCACTTTGTAAAGTAGTTTGTAGATGTTAAGATGAATATGTGACCAACGTTGGAAGGCGGTGAAACTGGCCCAATAAAGTCCATACCCCATCTTGTGAAAGAGACTTGGACTTCAATAGCACTAAGAGGTAAGGCAACTAACTTTTGTTTTCTAGTGAAGCGTTGGCAAGCTTCGCATTTTCGAACTAGAAAATGGGCATCTTTGTGGAGTGAAGGCCAAAAGTAACCTGCATGTAAAACTTTTGTTGCAGTGGTTTTGGCCGAAAAGTGACCTCCACAAACCCCGAAATGGCATTGTTCGAGTGCCATTTGGGCTTGGTCAGGAGTTAAGCATC
>ML816636.1:21395-38769 GCA_009831015.1 Picea engelmannii
GCATTTAAACATAAGTTGAAGGAAGGAGACGTCCTAGGCCTAGTTGATTCTACACCTAGGGTTTTGACTTTTAGGGTTTGAAGGGCCTTGCTCTTGCAACACTTTTCACCCTTAGATTTGTGTTTTAAAGCTAGTCGTTTTGCTAAGAATATTTAAAGAAAGAGGGAGGGGCATGAGGCCTTGCTTAAGCAACACCGGAATGAGCCTCCTCCCCTTAGGGTTTGGATTCTAGGGCCCTGCCATTGCAGCACCATAGAACCTAACTCTCCAGTCTTTAGATTTAAATCCTCCCGAGATCTTGCCCTTGCTTTTGACTCCATAATACCCTAAGTCACTGGTCTTACTCTCCAACGTTGAGCTTGTTGTGTCAAAACAATCTTTCAAAAATCTCAAATTTGAAACCCTAACTAACCCTAACGTCTACTAACCTAGAAATTAATGATGACATCATGCCTCAATTGAGCTTTTGGTTGATAGAAAACACTGCGGCTAGGTCATCCCATAATAGACATTGATGTAATGATTGTTTTCATTGGCTAAATAACAAAACGTTGACCTCCTTGTCTATTATACTAACCCTAGAAGAAAGCTGACGTCACCTCTATTATACTTGACGTAGCAACTGCATGTATATGAGCATTTGATGATATTTAATGCATTGAGTTAATTTAAGGATTGATCATTTTCAATAGATGCTATATTATTCTGGTATTTATTGACAAGTGACTTTAATTTGCCATTGCCATTATTGCAAACATTGACTTCATCAATATTTACTGTTATTTATGCTCATGTACATTAAATATTGATAGTCATTGATTAATGAAGTACTAACCACTGTTGCAAGTACTGGTATCATTATTGTCTTGTCTCGCAAGCAGATGCCTCTTCTGTGGTTCTTCTTCATCTGACTATCTTCTTGGCGGTAATATGTGAAGGGAAAACTTGCCTTAATCCTTAAGCCTTTACCTTTCAAAACCCCAGATTGTCAGGGACGTCTCCCTTGGGTTTAGCCACNCCACCCTAAATAGAAAGATCCCCCCATCGAGGTGACAGTGGGTGGGGAAGCTCCTGTTACGCCAGTTTGACCCTTACCTTTCAGCTACTTGACCTAAACTACAAACTGCGTGATAATAGGACCATTGCTTTGTTCTTCTTTAGGGTTGGATTATTAACATGCTACATTGTTTGGGTACTGTAGTTATCTAGTTTGCTCCTCCTTCATTGGTATTTGGTAGTCTTTGTGAGTTTCTAATTCACCCTCTCAATGACTCAATGTAATTTTATTTTGATACCAAAGTTAGTTGTTTGTAAACTTTTGTGCTATGTGGTGTGATGAGGTATGTCACTAATTATTGGGTAAAGGAGATTTGTTGATGAAATATGATCAAGTCTTAGACTCTACAGTTTATTCGTATTTTATTTCAACACTTGTAACAATTTGTAAGAGGATATAAAGTCCATCGTATATACCATTCCACTTCTTGGTTTGTTATTTGTAAATATTAGATATATTTTTCAAAAACTAAAAAAGCCAACAAATAATAGTCATGATGTAGTTGAAGTTCTTGGTTTGGGGGAAATGAGTGACATGAGGGTTTGTGTTGTCATTTTTTGATGGTTGTGACCAACCATCAACATATTTATTTGATGCCTCTTATTTTTTGTAATCCAACCATGGCTTCCTATTGATTTTTCATTGGGTGGTGTTAAAGATTTTAGTTTTGGCTAATTTGTTTTGTTTGATTTCTAGTATTGTGTTTTTCAAGTTTAAGGATAGAAGGAGAGAGTATTCAAGGAAAAACAACTATTATACAGTTTGATGGTAAGTCAAAATGGATTAAATGGTGGAATTTAATTTACATATCCCTTTCACATTGAAAACTTGGTTGACTTTCTAAAGAAGAAAGGTGACAAGAAACTCTATATCACTTAAGAATTATGGGGCCTTTGAGACAATATATCCCTTAGATATCTTGTTAAATCCAAAACCTATTGCATAAGATTATCCTTAATATGTTATTTTATGGGTATCTTGCCATCACTAAATAAGGTAGATAAGTTCACAGAAAACTCGAAGACTCGGAATAGTTTAGCTATCATCCTTCTTACAAAGGGTTGTTTACTAGGTTTTTTTTTAATCCTAAATGTATGGATATGGTGTTTGAAGAGGACCCCTACATGATGGGATGAGTGTTCCTATTTATGAAGCTCTAGAATATGTTTTTCAACCCCTTTGAGTAAATCTCATCCTATGTTTTTGTATGAATAAGAAAACAATATTCCTAGTCTTTCCATGGAATTTTGGGATGAGTCGTTTTTCTATAAGAAAATTCATTAGGAACATATTAGATATCCATAAAATTTACAATAGAATGCATAGATTCTTTGTGTTTAGGACTATAGCACTACTACGTTTGGGTTTAATTTTCAATGTTAAATCAATATTACAAACCTTACTTTAACATTAGAACACAATTTGAAAACATGTCGATTAGATGTCATAGTTGAGGTGTCCGTGTTTCAACATTCAAACGTGGGTAAATGTTTGTTAACTAATATAATTCCCATTCCTTTTTAAATTATTTTTCCGTAAATCGATTAATTGATGTTTCCTCCCTGTAGTAGTTACTTTTGAAGCATCACTTCATTAAAGTGGCACATATAACCACATTGCAACTTTTTTTATTCTTTTCATGGAATATCAATCAATCAACATCAAGTCAATGCCTCATCAAGGTAATGTCACTTAATGAAAGTAACACACAACATCTCGTCAATACTTGTTGATTTGGCACTTGTTATGTCAGCACCTTCCACACGGAAGTTGCCATGTTAGTGTGTGTTAATGCGTATTATGACATGTGGTAGGTGCCGAGTCACCATGTGTTAACTTGGAAGGTGACATGTTAGTAGTTATGTTGACATGACAATTTCTACATGTCATGTTACACATTAGTATGTACCAACCTGACACCCACAACATGGGAAGTGTTAGGTAAATGTCTCTCAAATCAGTGTCTTATTAACATCGCTTATTTGACATGTGTTGGACATTTCGATTATACCATCCACATTTAACTAACATTATTCAACTACTTTTAACATCCAGGTTTGGAATTTCAAATTTACTTTACCTGTCAAGTGCAAATTTGATGACAGGTGTTTGTTTTTCATACCTGTCATTTTACGTTTTATGTAGATTTATAAGTGTCAAATTTTTTTATGTTATATGTTAATTTTATCATCATAAATTTTCATGCTGAGCATACAATTTTCTATAATAAAAAATAACCCAAAACACACTCAACAAAAACATTAATAATTAAATCAACATTCTGTAGTAACGTGTATTATCAAAATGAAGCATTGTTGAATATTACATAGTACACACTGTACTTCAAAATTTTCTTTTAAAGAGTTATCACTCCAGTGAGATTTTACAAAAGAAATATCTTAAATGCAACACCTTCATCTTCAGATTTTACAAAAGAAACATTTCAAATGCAACACCTTCATCCTCAAGGTGACTTCAAAATTGAGTATATCTCTAAATGTGGCATCCGAGCAAATGGTTATAAGCTCAAACATTATGGAACACACTGAGCAGCGGTAAAACAAAAAGCTGTAACAACAACAATGAACACCAATTAGAATTCTTTATTTAAAAATTTAAATGATAAATCCCTAAACCATAAAAAGCAACAATATCAATTTAACTCAGCGTGTATTTTCCTATTCAAATCATCAAAATTACTGCTATTTAAATAACATAACACTTAGCCATCCATAGGTTCAAAATTGTCGAAAATGTACATCCCTGCAAAAATATATTTTAAATAAGAAATAATTTATAAAAGAGAACATTTAGAATTTCTTACATTGTTTTTTGTTAACATATTAACTAGAAAGATGGATTGCAAGGATGGATTGCAGCCGATCTTTAAGATAAGGAGGAACCCAAAAACAAAAACTTTACTGCACAGGTACGTGAAGCTTATGAATGTCGCTAATGCAAAGGGAAAAGATCAATCAACAGCCTTCAAAGCTCACAGGGCTTCATGCTCTTCCATTAAATCCTTCACCACTGCTTCTTCTCAACCTCTGCTTTGAAATTAATCCCCCGTATCTTCTCCCTGATGAATCTTCTACTCACAAAGTACCTGAACTCCTTACCATATACCACTTACATGAATTTAATGCATCATCATTTCTTCACTGAATACCAATAAATACAGGGTAAAGAAAAAANGAAATTAATCCCCCGTATCTTCTCCCTGATGAATCTTCTACTCACAAAGTACCTGAACTCCTTACCATATACCACTTACATGAATTTAATGCATCATCATTTCTTCACTGAATACCAATAAATACAGGGTAAAGAAAAAACAGACCGAATTCGAGTCTCTATCAGATATCAAGCCCTACATTCTTACTCTGACCACAGGAATCCACTCATAAGCCTACAAGTTTTTCATAAACATTGGACCCATTCAGTTTATCAACTAACGGTTATTGTCAAACCAGGCCTCGTCTAAAAGGTGCGCATCTCCTCATAGATCGATCGCCCAGCCGCATTTCGTGGCCAGTGCCAGATCGGCATGCCAAGTCATGAAGAATTTAATATTGGAGCCGGGAGCAAACTTCTCAAGCTACCGGAATCTAGAGTATGATTTGATATTGCCATTATTAGGTTAATTTTTCTCAATGTATTCTATTTTTTTTTCATTATTATTGGAAGATAGTAAAAATCAAAATTTAATAAAGATTTTTAATAATTTAAATTGATTTAAAATTGTATAAAACATTTTCCAAACTCTTAAAATTAAGATAAATAAAAAGTTAAATTAGATAGAAAAGAATGAGTTTTGATTTTAACTCTAATCTATTTCTCTACAATCCAAATCAATTTAAAATTAAGTAAAACCTTCTCCAATTTATCAAAATTATTTTAGTAAAAATTTTAATAATATAAAGTGATTTAAAATAAAATAAAATATGTATAATCATCTACGAGGTTAACTTATCATTTAATGTTATTCGGCGGTGTTATTTCTTAACCTCAAGACCAAAGGCTAATTCGAGCAGCCGCGGAGGGAACCCTACCGGCGGATACCTGTGGTCCGGGTGGAGGTTGAAGGAAACCGAGGCAGGTAATGAGGGGAGAAAAAGTGCATCGGTAGATATTGCTCTCGGAGATCACATGTGCCCACACCACACATTGTATATAGAAGATGGTGATGTAGGGATTCTGACGCTTCCCGAGGGATCTTTCATTCTATTTCTAATTCTCCTTGTTATTATTAGCCTAGTAGTGGAAAAGCAAAGCAAAGCTCAGCTCAGCCTCAAATGTTGTTTGATTCAAAGTTGTTGGTCGGTCCGCGCAGCCCTGCAAAGTTCAAAGGGGTGGCAATTCATAATTGATAGAATCGATTAATTTGGAGTCTGGAGTCTGGACGAACATTATATAATTATAATGAGAATACGCATTTACAATCACTGCACGCTTTGTCAGAAATATGAATAGATTTTTTAAACAAATCAAATATCACGGGTGTATGCAGCCTGCAGGTAATATTGTTGTGTAACGACAACCCAAGCATAGTCCTGAAATGGTTATGAACTTGGAAGGTGAAAAATATAAATCTGGCCATGGTTTTAACCGAACATAAATATAAATAGCTAAGTCAATGAACATACCGAAACCCCGTCAAGTAGGCCTGGAATTTCCTTCCCCATGACTCGAGAGAATGGGTTTCCCTCAGCGACTGCCCCCAACAAACTATAAACCCTTAAAACGTTCACCCTAGTGTTGGCGGGTGTGGGAAAGAAATGTTGTGACCAGAGGAGGAGCTCGAACGCTCCAGCCTCCAGCCTCTGAACGACAAAGATGGATCAAGACTCCAAATTGATGATGATGATCCGAACAACACTATGGTAGACCCTTTTAATCTCTTTAACTGGTCCACCAACACAATGGCCACTACTTTTGAAGAGGACAAAACTACCATGTGAGAACCCCGAGTCGGGAGAATGGGTTTCCCTCAGCGACTGCCCCCAACAAACTATAAACCCATAAAACGTTCACCCTGGTGCTGGTGGGTGCGGGAAAGAAATGTTGTGACCAGAGGAGGAGCTCAAACGCTTCAAGCTCCAGCCTCCGAACGGCGAAGATGGATCCAGACTCCAAATTCCAATAATCAATTAAACAAAAGGAGACTTGGTAGTAGGAGACTGGAGTTACTTCGAAATTAAGAGCTGCAACCTGCGCTAGTAGCTACTAGCTACCCTCGGGATTCAGCCTGATCAGGGTTAGTGTTTATTGTGGTGACACGCAAGTGCGGAGCTTTAATTGTACACAACTACTTCTACGGTTCCACCTAATCCAGCTTCCACATCGTGACTCCTAGCCTCTAGGCCCTACTACCTAGCCCTATGTCATACAGTATCTGTATACCCACTAGAGTTTTTTACGGACATTGGAGGCGGTCACACGTCAAACTGACAGGTAGATAATTCTAATGCCAGTTAGTGATGATGTGTGAATTTTATTAGCCAGTGTCAAATACGGGCTAAGAGGTAAAAGACGGGCTACAGCCCATCAAATTCCAGGCCTGCTAGCATCCACCAAATGTTGATTAATCGATATGTGATTTTTTAATTTTTTTTTCAAATGGACCTTTGGCATTCCATTTCTAAAGAAATATATCAAAAGCTACCATAGAAGAAGGTATTAAAGTGTGACCCAAATGGATCCAGGAAGATTTAAAAATCAAAGTTCTCGGAATCGGATGAAACCAAACCCATTGCGTTGGGCTTGTCGCGTCGATTCTGGTCATATATTGTTTTCCGAAAATAGACACTGTATGCGAAAATTATCGTGTTCTGATCGATTTCCTAAATAGGAAAAACAAAGTCAAAGTCAACAGTCAACATGCCATAATGTTGACGTCAATAGTACGTCAGCATGACATGGAAGTGACATCATGATGACGTTAGCAGTGACACGTGGTAGCACCAGGGCATGCCACATGGAAGTCATTTTTGGAATTTTCAGGAAATGATGTGGACCAATGAAAAATTGACACGTGGCACTATACCAAAGCGACACGTGGCAGTCCATACATGACGTGGCACTAGTGGCAGCATGACACATGGTCGGTATGGCAATGAATTGGCATCATCTGACTGAAACACATGGCAAGTACGACAATGACATGGTAGGATGACAGGATGACATGTGGCATACGAGCTGACTGTGTAGACCGTATTGTTGATTGGGCAAAGGTGACGTGGACGGTTGAGTTGGCAGGTTTCGTGGACCACTCAGGTGCTGACATGTGTCTGTGTATGAGCAAATGGGAAGGTGCCATGTGGCACCCCGTTATTGGTTTATGGTTTAAAATTTTGGTGGATTCTGCAGTCAATGGCAGAGTTCTCACGTAGGTCGGGCTACCAACCCGCCTACATGGTGTGTCTTAACCAATTATGGCAGAGTTTTTATTTGAATTGAGACATGGTTAAGTTTGGCAGGGGTTTGGGCTGGGGCTTGTCCCCAACCCTTGGACACACAATCTAGCACATGACCACCAGCAGAGGATCCGGGGCTGAGGAATTGGGGTGCAGGTGTTGTTTCGAACTGACACAAGCCCACATGGCACCCGCATGCAACCAGGATCTCAGGGCCAGGACGAAAGACTAGGGCGCAAGGGCTAGCACTCGGCCATATGGCCCTCCATGTGACCTGGAGCTCGGAGATAGAGGGACGTGCACCTACATTTGCCCAAATATGGTTTTTTTAACCATATTATACAATTTTTTGTTGATTTTTCAGCTGATTTTATTGGATTTTTACCCATTTTTTAGGATTTGAGGCCAAATCTTGGGGGGGAGTTGGGAGGAGAACCCCAACTCCAAATCTATAAAAACCAGAGATTTTTGACATCATGAGGAGGTTAAAAAACAACAGAATGCTGAAGATTTTGGAAGCTTATGCCATTTTTATGCAGGGAAGCCAGGAAGCGAACTTTGGAGTCCATTTCCGGGAGCTACGCTCAACCTTTTTCAGTGTCGTAAGTTGTGTTGAATTCTTGAGGTTGAGTAGAACACAACTAGACTATTTTGTGATCCTTTTGAGATAATTCCAATGTAATTTTTTCGCGCTGAAGATTAATAAGAAAGCCTCCCCCACTAAGACAAAGGTCTGGAGACATAGGCAACCATGTTGAACTATGTTAACAAGCTTGGTGTTATGGTTTGATGTTATCAATGTTTAATTTATGTTATATATTCTTTATGATGGCTGCAACATTCTTTCATTAAGGTCTCCTTCCTCATTTAAGTTTTTGAATGGTAATTTAACACATGCTTAAAACTCAACCAAGCCTTTAAAAGATCATTTTTGGATCAAAGTGCATCATTGTTGAAGGAGATTCAAAGGTTATAGATAGTTTAAATAAAAAAATGATGAACCATAACGAGACCTTAAAAACCAGTTAAATTGGAGAACTAAAACAATTAAAAACTTCCTTGTGATTCAAAATGATCTCCCACCCTTTTCAAGGGGTCGTGTACCTTGAAAGCCCCTATCTAAAATTTGTTTTGTTCAATTTTATTTGCATTCACTTTAACCTAAACAAAGTTTGAGAGTTTACATAAATTGAAAATAATGGGATATACAAGGAAACCCTTCTTTTTTTCTCTTTAGTATAGCATTTTGCCCATGACGGACTATCTGGAATGCAATCTTTCTCAAAACTAACATATTACACACATGGACATGAAACAAATAGGGAGCCTTGGTGCCCCCATAAATTCTAATATAATTTGTGGTTTTATGTACATAATATTCATCGCTAAGATCCATTTATGGCATCATTTGAAATCCTTGGGAAAAGCCTCTCAAATTGGTTGATGCTCGAAGTAGTGGTGCAATGTTAGTTAAATGTGGATGGTATAATTTAAATGTTAGGCACACATCGAATAAGTGATGTCAATAAGACATTGATTTTAGAGACATTAACCTAGCACTTACCATGTTGTGGGTGCGAGGTTGGTACATGCTAATGTGTAACATAACATGCGGAAAATGTCAGGTCAACATAACTACTAACATGTCACCTTCCAAGTTAGCACATGGTGACTTGACACCTACCACATGTCATAATACGCATTAACACGCACTAACATGGAAAATTCCATGTGGAAGGTGCTGACATAATAAGCGCCAAATCAACAAGTATTGATGAGGTGTTGTGTGTTACTTTCATTAAGTGACATTACCTCAATGATGCATTGACTTGACGTTGATTGATTGATATTCCATGAAAAGAAACATAAAATTTGCAATGTGGTTATATGTGCCACTTTAATTAAGTGATTCTTCAAAAGTCATTGCTACATGGAGGAAACATCAATTAATCGATTCACGGAAAAATAATTTAAAAAATAATGGGCATTATATTAATTAACTAGCATTTGCCCCACATTTGAATGTTGAAACACCAACACCATTGCTATGACATCTAATCAACATCTTTTCAAATGGTGTTCTAATGTTAAATTAAGGTTTGTAATATTGATTTAACGTTGAAAATTAACCCAAACGTAGTAGTGCTATAGTCCTAAACACAAAGAATCAATGATCAACATCTTTTCAAATGGTGTTCTAATGTTAAATTAAGGTTTGTAATATTGATTTAACGTTGAAAATTAACCCAAACGTAGTAGTGTTATATTCCTAAACACAAAGAATCAATGCATTTTATTGTAAATTTTATGGACGTATAGTGCGTTCCTAATGAATTTTATTCTTCTGGAAAAACGACTCATTCCAGAATTCCATTGAAAAACTAGGAATATTATTTCTTATTCATACAGAAACATAGGATGATATTTACTCAAAGGGGTTGAAAAACATAATTTAGAGCTTCATAATAGGACTGTTATCACACAGTTTGTAGCCAGGTCTAAAAGCTAGAGGATTGAGGCCAAACTGGCGTAACAGGAACCTTCCCCACCCAATGTCACCTCAATGGGGAGGTTCTTTCTATTTAGGGAGGTTAACCTAGGGGAGACATCCCCGATAACCTGGGGTTTTGAAAAGGTTAAAGTATAAAAGTCAAGGGAAAAGTTCCTCCTCACAGGTTACCACCAAGGTCAGAAAGTCCGGCTAATCAGCCAATAAATGAAGTGTATGCCCAAGTGAAAACACCTACCCAGAACAAGACAACAGCAATACAATATATATATATATATATATATATATATATATATATATGCAGGCTATAACTCAGTGGGTTAGTACTTCATGTGACTATCCGACAATTATATATAAGCAATGAAACAAAAGATATTAATGAGATCAACGTTTTGTCAATATAGCAATGTAGAAGTATCAATTCGTCAATAACTATTGAGATGATGTAGCAAACAATGTATCCAATCAATCATTCACTCAATAAATGCCTTTAACCATCATCTAATTGCTTATTATCAATGTTTGTTGCGTCAAGATGGAATAACCAACTATGACGTCAGCCTAGTTAGGGTTAGTTTAGTTAGTTAGGGTTTCAAAATTCATAGTTTTGAGAGTTGTTTTGGACACTATCACTTCAACGTTGTGTATCTAAGATCAGTGCCTAAGGGTATATGGAGTCATTCAAGGAGAGGACGCAAGGTTAAAGGAGTAATAGGCTAAAGACAAGAGGGAAGGGTTCTAGAGTGTTGCAATGGCAGGGCCCTAGAATCAAAACCCTAGGGGAAAGAGGCTCACTCCGGTGTTGCTTAAGCAAGGTCGCGTGCTCTTTCCTCCTTCTTTAGGTCAAACTTGGCAAAATGGCTAGCAAAGGAAAAGATTTAAAACAAGAGGATTCAATGAGGGAGAGTGTTGCAATGGCAAGGCTCTATCACTAAAACCCTAGAAGATGAATGACCCTAGGTGTAGATAACCTAGGCCTAGGATGTCACCCTCCTTTTAACCTTTAAAATCAAAGCTAGCTTAAGGGAAGAAGTGAGAAGAGTGTAGCAAAGGCTAGGCTCTTTCTTCCTTCTTCAATGGTTGAATATTTCTCTCTAAGGGGACATGAGACAAGGACCTACTCATGTGCTTGCCACCTAGGGTTTTAAAATCAGAAAATTTATAAGTAAATGAGAGAATACTAACCTACAACCATTCAATCAAGAATTTTTGCAGGAAAAACACTTACATATCATGAAGAAAAGCATGTGGAAACCCTAGTTGTAAACCTTCCTCAAGAGAAATGCCAAATATGCCAAGAAAAGCCTTCCATCAACAAGTGCACCTTACTTTAAAAGACCAAATACCCAAGTAGGGTGCAAAAATCAGAGCTCACAAATGTGAGTTGTTGTGTTATGTTCAAATGAGGGAAAAACATCCTTAATATATAGTGTATCATGACCTTTAATTTAAAATTAGGTCATTAAAAATAGTCGACAAGGCTACAAACCAAAATCATACTGTTTTCACATTAACTGCTAAGTAAATGACATAAATGAGCAAAAAGTGAGACGTCGAGCCCCTCTGAGGGAGACATTAGGCCCTTTTTGGGGCTAGTCCAGCATCCAGAAGTCAAACATTAGCCCTTTTTGGGCTCCTCCAAGTTGCCACACGTGCCAGCCATCCTATCAAACTGCCACATGCTCAAGGTGACGTCCAAGCCTCTTGGTGATGTCCTGGCCATCAAAAGGAAAACATTCCATCTGAAGTGGGTCAACCCCCCTGGGCTGGGCTCAACCAAAGTGTCCTGGGTGGAACGTCCTTCTTGTTCTCATGTGCAAAGGCTCATCCAATCATTATCCTGTCTCTGCCCCTGACGGGTTCCCAGCAACCATCTGATGGGCTCTTCAGCCACATGGAGGTCCGAACTAATCCTCTCCCCATGTGTACCGGTCCAACTGGTACCTGTCCATCGGGCATGGTCCTGCACATCAAAAAAATTTCCCTCCATGGGCTCATTAGTCATAGGGATCATAGCAATGTCAATCACATTTCATCATTAATTTTATCAAATACATGCATAAAACCCCTGATATATCATCCAATAGCTCAAAGACATTACAATGACCTACTATACAAAGCCGAAGAAAAGGACAAAATGCCCTATTGGGCCAGCATCCATAAGAAAAGGAAAGTCTCCAGAGGGTATCATCCAAGCCATGTAAAATGAGGTGATGTGGTCAAGGGATGTCCAGACATATAGGTAGAGTGAAAGATAGGGGTGTACGATATTACCTGTGGGTGCCTTTGTAGAAGGCGAGTTGTACTTGTCATGGATGCAATTCTTTCCAAGCCCTTTATTGCCTTTATTCTTTCTTTTCTTTATTTATTTTTTCTTATTTATTTCAAGGTCTAACTAGAGGACACTGCCTTGGCGTGGTGACCAGAGCTAACAGTGTTACCCACAAGCATTTTCATAGAGATGATAAATCTGGCTCGTGATGAGACCCCCTTTCCCTTGGCCATGCAACCAAAGGTCATTGCCCTGGCATGGTAACCAGATAATGGCAATTTCATACTGCTAGGTACCCATGAACATAATAGGTTGGCTCGTGATGAGACCCTCTATCCTCTTGGCTAGGTCTTGTTTTTGTTATTTTTCTTTGGGTCCCTCTTATTTCTTGTTGAGAGGATTTTTATTGCCTTCTCGGGGATCCCTGGGCGAGGCATCTCTAGGTTTCATTTTTATGGATTTTATCTTTTACCAGCTGCTTTTACCTTCTGGGCCTTTAGCCCCTTCTTCCCATGAGATAAGGTGTAACCCCACAAACAAATCATCATAATGTCAGACTAGGGGAATGGGGCAGATGAGTGGGAGATAAGATGTAAGAGTGATGATATGATGGGAGCGGACGATGGCCCTTCAAAATCCCCTAGTGGCAAACCAAAACCTATGGGTACAAGCTTTCTAAGGTACCCTGTCAATCCCCGCAACCATGGTCAAGTGGGTTAATATAAGATCCAAGCAGTCGTCACAAATAAAAGGAATTTGATGCACATATCTAAAGGTTATAATGATCAAATATGACACATATCATGATACCTGGACCAATTACCTCATGGAGCAAGAGTCTTCTCCGATACAAGTCCAAGCCGAAGGTGATGTATGTTGTTGCTACTGACAAGACAAGTTTGATGAAAGAGAAGAAAGATGGGCCCTCCAAGGCCATGCTCATGTCAATCTTGCTCTCGGTACTCCATGTCTAGGACCTGTGGGCCTCGAGACATGATCTCCTAGTTATCCCTAGAAATCGGGGATAACAAGGACCACTCATCCCATCATCTAGGGCCCTGTTTAAACATTGTATCCCTACATTTGAGATTACAAAAGAACCCAGTAAACACCTTTTTGTAAGAAGGATGATAGCCAAACCATTCTGAGCCTTCCAGTTTTGTGTGAACTTATCTACCTTATCTAGTGATGAAAGATAGCCATAAAATAACATATTAAGGCTAACTTTATGCAAGAGGTTTTGGATTTAGCAAGATATCTAAGGGATATATCGTCTCAAATCCCCCATAATTCTTAAGTGATAGCGAGTTTCTTGTCACTTTTCTTCTTTAAAAAGGAAACCAAGTTTTCAATGTGAGAGGGATAGGGAAATTAAATTCCACCATTTAATCCATTTTGACTTATCATCAAACTTTATAATAGTTTTTTTTCCTTGAATTGTCTCTCCTTCCACCCTTAACCTTGAAAAACACAACGCGAGAAATTAAAAAAAAAAAAAAATTTAAAAATACCCAAAACTAAAATCTTTAATACCATCCAATGAAAAATGAATAGGAATCCGTGGTTGGATTACATAAAATAAAAGGCATCAAATGAAAACGTAGATGGTTGGTTACAACCATAAAAAAATGACAACACAAACCCTCATGTCACTCATTTCCCCCAAACCAAGAACTTCAACTACATCATGACTATTATTTGTTGGATTTTTTGTTTAAAAAAATATATATCTAATATTTATAAATATGAAATCAACAAGTGGAATGACAATGGAATTTATATCATCTTACAAAGAGTTACAAGTGTTGAAATAAAATATGAATAAGCTATAGAGTCAAATAATTGAGCTTGTTTCATCAACAAATCTCCTTTAGCCAATAATTGGTGACATACCTCATCACACCACATAGCACAAAAAGTTGACAAACAACTAACCTTGGTCTCAAAATAAACATACATTGAGTCTTTGAGAGGGTGAACAACTAGAAACTCACAAACACTACCAAATACCAATGAAGGAGGAGCAAACTAGATAAAAATTTCACTGCCATAAAGTTGTCACTTATAAATTCATACTTCATTGCATACACTTGTTCTTCCACAAATCCTAACAATACACTTGAATAAGAGATTTGGAAAGATGTCAAGATAAACCCATTATAGGGAAGGAGTTGGGTTAGTAGAAAATGTCTATTAGATTTTAAGTTATGTAGAATTCTTGTGTTTGGTCATTTGGAGTTTCATGAACCCACTGAATTATTGAAGACACATTATTGGAGATTAAATGGTGATCCTTCATAAAGTAATTGATGCATAAATTTCACCCGTGATTTGCTTAATTGTTTACCATATTTTTCTTCATATAAATAGTGTGTTAGCATTACTATAACTACCATTGGGGAAATTTTCAAATGGATGGCTAGTTAAACCCCACTTGGATGATTTTGAAAGGATCAACCACCATATCTCCAATCCTTTATCATTCAAATCAGGTCATACTGATAAAAAAAATCCTTATCCATTTAGGATCTAATTTTATTTCAGGATTCGAGAACTTATCCCTCAAACTCGCTCTCTCAAAAACCATTTAAAAACAAAAACATAATGTCATACCAAAAATACTTGAAATATGTCCATAAATTCCATATACAATTTATCTTCAGAAGAATCTCATTACCAAGTGAGAGTCAAAAGTAGCACATGTCCCATCTCATCTATATCACATCCCTTCAATGACTCTTAACATATATTTTCAAGTATGTGAATTGGGAAAAGAAGCATTTTGCAAGACTTTGGGAACCAAAACCACTTTTTAGAATAAACCTTGTTTGCACAAGGCCATTGGGGTTGAAGAAACTGAGACTGGATAGGGGATTGCTGGAGAGGATACACCAGAGGAAGACCTATGATGAAGACAACCTTTTGATAATGAATGTCCATGAATGTCCCACCTCTACACCCAAATCATATAGGAACGTCAAGTTATAATCCTTTATCGAAACAATAGGAAACAAGATGGAATTCTCAACAACTTGAGATTTCTCTCCAACAGAGCTATTAACAACTGACTCATTCTCAAGGTGTAGAAGGTTGAATTTAGGGTTTGAAATATCATATGGATCCCCTTTGGATCCATATAAGGCTACAACTCTTGAACCTGTTATGGATTGTGATGAGATTGTCACAACCCCACTATGTGATTCATAAACACATGCGATAGTAAGGGGAACAAATAAGTCGATCTTAGATTTTTGTCAATATCTCCCTCACATACGTTGTCGCTAGCTATATGTCTTTTTAAAATATGTCTATAGATCAAATGCTCGACCCCATCCATTGGAACAACCGGAAGGGTATTGGGGCCAACAATCTCTTTACATTAATGAAAAGTGGGTGATCCATCATCCATGGGTGAAAAAGACCCCCCTATCATCAAACAAGGGCCAACCAAGATCAACTGCTCACATCTACCATCTATTATCATTCACCCTTCCTCCTTTAAACCACCATTGATATCCTTCAACTCTTCTAACAATAATCTATCTTCATGACATCACCTCAAAGGGATCAAAACTTAACACTCCTTTGCACTAGATAACCACTATAGAGAGTCTCCATCCCTAGTGGACTAATGTCTAGCAAATCCATGCTTAGGTTGCAAAACTTGATGTCTTTTATCCCACAATTTTTGTTGGCATTTTCTAAACAAGTGCCCATGAAATTGACAAAAAACAACAACAAAAGGGGGATTTTTCATAGTCTAGCATATGATTATAAGAACAATCACCCATATCTAACACTAACTCTTTGATTTTCCTTTGCACACCAAGGCTCCCTAAGCCAATTTGTGGAAGGTTCGAATCTTGTCGTTGATTAGCCTTAAAATTTTTGGATCCTAAAAATGAAATGGAAAGGTTGGGAGGCACACCTGTAACAATAAACTCTCCTTCACAACATGGTTTGAATTGAGTTATGTAAAACATGGCATCAAGAGCAAGCCTGGAGATTTAAAACTCCAGGGACCTCCATTGAATACAACCTCCTTAACTACTAGATTTTCAAAAAGGAAAGAGAATAAATATGTTTGCAATGCGATATTTTTCACTTTGCAACTAGCCACAACTGCAAACAAAGAGCCAATCAATCCCACTAGCATAGATATATGTGGTTTTGGGCCACAAAATACCCTATTAAATATTGTTTTTCTACATCCTTTATCCCCTTAGTGAGTCAGTGACCCAGAGGAAGTCTTATAGTGCCTATAGGTGGGGTACATTCTTCTTCCCATTGGAAACCCTAGCTCCATGTTTTAGCCCACCTATACCCTTTGATTCCTCCATTTTATACCAATCCATCTCTCACATGCATTTACCTACATCTCATTCTCATCAGATATGAGTTATAGATGAACAACTTTGAATACATAGTTAATACCGAAAAAATAATATATCATGAGGTTTGATTGTGGAAGGTCCCCTAATTCTTAAAAGAAAAGACATTAGGAACACCAATACCTTCATTGAAATACCAAGGTGGTTTCATTGCTTGTAACTCCTTGACTCATGGTGTTATTGTTATTTATATCAAAGCATTTAACAATACATCTTGGGAAACTCTATATGTATCATTACTTCTTTGCCAAGAGTCAAATTCCACCTTGTACTAGTCTTTTGCAAGAATTGTTTCGTTAATAAAAAGCTTCACACCTAAGCCAATTTTATAGATCAACAAAATTGAAAAATATTATATAAATTATCACTAACAAATGACATTAGCCAATCTACTACTTTGTTATCTTTTTGTTTTACATAGCCAAAATTACCTACCACCAAATGCTACACTTATCTTTGCTACTACATATTCAGATTCAAAATATTATGTTATTGATAAGCCTTAGATAAATCTAATGTATATTATTTTATGCCTTAGATAAATCTAATGTATATTATTTTATGCCTTAGATTTTATGATCTTCTACTTTATGCCTTAGATTTGATTTTTCAAGTAAACTAGTTTTTGTTTTCCCCTAATATTAATCATGGATGAATTTGCATTTTTTATAAAAGAAAAAAAGAAAAAAAAAAATATATATATATATATATATATATATATATATATAT
>ML816636.1:38981-54033 GCA_009831015.1 Picea engelmannii
GACACGGGGTCGATCCCTGTCGGCTACCACTATAACCCCAGGTGCAACCACCCAGCCCACAAGAATGGCGCACGAGTAAATCCGGGTGAGAATCGAACATGAGACTTCATTTTACAAATTTCCTTCCATTTACACGGCACTTGTCAATCCGTCTACACCCGTGCGGGCAATGAATAACTTTGAATATACAGTTAATCATGAAAAAATGATAAATTATGAGGTTGGCTTGCATAAGCCACCCTCATTGTTA
This sequence comes from Picea engelmannii, assembly GCA_009831015.1. Taxonomy (NCBI): domain Eukaryota; kingdom Viridiplantae; phylum Streptophyta; class Pinopsida; order Pinales; family Pinaceae; genus Picea; species Picea engelmannii. The sequence continues at coordinate 39,232 of ML816636.1, forward strand.
AAAGAAAATACGTTGGAAACACCAATACCTCCATTGAAATACCAAGGTGGTTACATTGCTTATGTCTCCTTGACTCATGGCTTTATTGTTATCGAGATCAAAGCATTTAACACTACATCTTGGGAAACTCCATATGTATCATTACTTCTTTGCCAATAGTCAAATTCACAAATCATTTAACAATACATCGTGGGAAACTCCATATGTATCATTATTTCTTTGCCAATAGTCAAATTCCACCTCATACTAGTCTTTTGCAAGAATTGTTTCGTTAATAAAAAGCTTCACACCTGATCCAATTAGAAAGGTCAACAAAATTTAAAATATTTATAAATGATCATTAACAAATTGACATTGGTCATTCTACTACTTGGTTAGCTTTTTGTTTTACACAACCACAATGTCCTACCACCAAATGCTACACTTATCTTTAAATTAGAGTAAATTTGGGGTCTAAAATGGGTCTCCCAAGGAAAATATTAAAATCGTAAAATCATACGTCATATCACACTTAGTTAGTGGTTTTATCAAGTGAAGATTAATATAAAATGTTTCATTAATGATAGTTAATAAGTAAGTTGGTTTAGTATAGGGTTATGAGACGAGGGTTAGAAATAATAATGAAAAGGTTTATATTTTCGTGTACACACAATAAATGATATAATATTATTATAAATTAGTTAGTTGTTATATATGTTTAACAAAATTATAAAATAAGATGTTGATAAGTACTCCAAGTGGCATGATTAGGTATCTTATACAAGATTGGTCTATTAGTGTCCAACAAGGTACAAAAAGATCACTGTGCAAAATTCCAGCTAAAAAAAGAGGTCTTGTTTTTAACCATAATCTTCCATATACAAACAGAGAAATATAACCATGTTTAATCCATATATAATTGAGCACATCAATAAATGTATAGTCTTAGAGAGAAGTATATAACGAGAGAAAAAAAAAAGGTCACATCAACTTAAAACTTGGGTTCATGAAAATATTATGTGGAGTGATCTTGGATATTTTTTGTGATTTTCCAAGTTCCTTTTTCCAATGTCAGTGTAACTTTGTATAATAAACCATCTTATTTGTTCCTACTCCTATACACATGTTCAAAAGTGATGTGAGAGAAAGTTGTAATGTTGTGCTTAATGTCTTGGAATAAAGGTTGTAAAGTGAAAATTTTCAAATTGAAGATGCCATTCATCCATTGCATAACCAATAGCGAATCCCCATAAATTTGAAGGTGGGAAATGCCTTTTTCTTGAGGAAAACATAGAGTGAGCTTGAGGGCCAATAATTCACAAAAAATATTTGTTTAATTTCCTATGCTAGCATAAAAAGAAATGTTGTGATCCTCTCATATATGTATGATGTATCTAGCTCCTCCCCTTGCAAGGTTCCCTTAAGGGAGGCCCTATCAAAACAATCCTAGGACATGTCCTTGTTTACATTTTCATGGGAGTTTAGGACAAGGGAATGGGAAGTTGAATGCTGAAGGAAAGTACAAAGGATATTCATGCTTTTCATATCACATTGCAGAGGGATGATCTCTTTATCTTCAAACAACATGCAATTTCTTGCTAACCAAACTTTTCAAACAATAGTAAGAGGGATGGATTTGTAGTTTCAAGTTTCAGTGTTTGAGCTCCATGATTTAAGAGCCTCATCAATTCAAGTGTATTTCCATGCATTTTTCAACCTCGTGACTATGTCTTCTTACTTCCAAACTTGCAGGACAAGATTAAGTGGGATTTTGTTTTAGAGTCTATCTTACATAGGCAACATTTGTCAGGCCCTTCAAAACTTCTGTTTTGGAGAATATCCCAAGTAAGAAATTTGTTATTCAAGAGTATCCACATGAAAATTTTATATTTTTTCCAAGCATTTGAACTTCCAAAGTTGTTTCCACCACCAAACATGTGGCTCTTCGTTGTCCCTTCGAGTTAGAGCTTTGTACACAATTTTCATCTCATAGTTTCCCATGGGGTTTAGGGACTAATCAATTTGATCATCTTCCTCTGTTAATATCACAAATGATTTACTTAGGTTTTGAGTGTAATTCTCTCAAGTGACTGCATTTTCCTCTCTAAGGCCAATCTATTTCCATGGTATACAGTGTTGTTGTCCTGTATCTCGGTTCTAATGAGCGATCTGCCTTAGTGTATGGTAACATTTTCTCTTGAGCTCATGGATCAAATGATTAGGAAGTTTATGAGATTTCCTACATCCTATCTAGGGGTACAAGCCAATAAGAATTTTTTCTCCCCTTCCAATTTTCCAGAATAACCAGTTACCAACCAAGTGGAAGGATAAAAGAATGGATTTCCAGATGATTGATGGATTTTGGAAATTTTTGGGGGGCTTTCGAATCCAGTCCTTTATAGTCTTATGAGAATTCTTTGGATTTTGTTACTTGTCCCAATAGTCTCATGCCTTTTATGAACCTCTAGACTCTTTTGGTAGCAAAGGATTTTGCAAATGAAAAATATATTCTTTATCCCCTAGCCACCCAAGGATTTTGGGATAGCGAGCCTTTTACAATAGGCTAATACAAATATTTTCTTTCTTGCTTCCCTAGACTAGATGGAAATAAAAGAAAAGTTGTCTCTTTTTGTTTATCATGCCTTTTGGGATCCATGATAGAGACTTCCATTAAATAGGGATGGCTTTTAGAATTGCTTTGACTAAGACCAATATTCCACCCTGAGATAACCAACAGTTGTACCATATGTTTAACTTTTTTTTCCAACTTTTCCAGGAGCCATAAACAATCCTCTTTCCTATACTGGTTGGATTTTAAGAGAAAGCCCATATATTTTAGTCCTGTATCAATTTCTCATGTCTAATAGGGAAAGACCTGGGTAACATTGATCTTTTCAATATCTGTGAAAGACCAGAAAGGAATTGAGGATTTCAAAATATTTATTTGCATTCCCATGGCTTCACAGAACATAGCCATAATATTGCAAATATTTTCAATCATATTTCTTTAGTATTAAAAAAAAAAGAATGCCATGAATGAAAAGAATATGGGTAATATAATAGGAAGGGCCCATATATATGCCTTTTACCCTTTCACTTTTACCCTTTCATTTGTAGAGGCTACATTTAGTGATTTTCTAAGTCCTTCAGCTACTATAAGGAAGAGTAGAAAAAATGGGGGTTAACATTGTCTAATTCTTTGTTCATATTTGAAGAAGGGAGATGTTGCTCCATTAAGAGGAATGGTGAAGGAGGCCAAGCTTATACAACTTATAACCCAAGTGACAAATGCATGGAAAAAACCCAGATGTATGAGGATGAGCCTAAGGTATAATCAACTCACCTAATTGAAATCCTTTGAGAGATCAACCTTTAGAGTAATATTTTTTTGGTTTCTAGTCTTGATTGAATGAAGCTCTCTTTGGGCCACTCCCATAGATTCATAAATGTGTATTCCTTCAAGAAAACAAAATTGCTACAAAGAAATCAACCTTGAGAGGATGCCTTTCAATCTTTGTGCAACAATTTTGGAGATTATTTTGTAGATGCAATTACAAAGTGATATGGGTTTGAAGTTATTCAATTTGGTAGGATTGTATATCTTAGGAATCAAGGCAATGAAATTTGAGTAAAAGGATTCCATAGTTTGACTTGTAGAATGAGAGTATTCAAGCACTTTCAAAATATCTTCGTCAATGCATTTGTGACAACTCAGAAATAATTCAATAGGGAGTCCTTCCAAACCCACACTTTTATCCTTATGGAAACTTTGAAAGGTTTTAAAAATCTCTTCCTTACTGACTTCAATCATCAAACTCCATTTACCTCTTGATTGACAAAGTTTGGGAAACATCTTTCTAGTTTGAGGATTGCCACAATAATGGCTTTAGAATCCTTATTAAAAAGAGTGTGGTTTTCCTAGAACCCATTTTGTTGTCATTTCAATGAATGTGGTTGCCCTAGAACCACAATCCTTATCAATCTCCAAGTCTGTATTATTTTTTTTCCTACAGTTGGAAAAATGATGAAAGAATTTTGTGTTTTCATCACTTGCATGCAACCAGATTGTCCTGCTTTTGATTCTTCGTTCCTTTTCTTTGTCTAGAAGGATTTTCCTCGTCGTGTCCTTTAGAAACTTGATTTATATTTTTTTTCATTAGTAAGGAAACCATGCTTCTCTCTATGATAACAGTTGTCCAATTGGGATTCAATTTCCTCAAGCATTCTCTCATCCTTCTTTTTCTTCTCCCCATCCCACTCGATGACAACTTGTTTTACTCTTATAAAGTTCTAATGGAACTAAATGGGGGTAGATTCTAGGGAGAATCCATTGAAGGGTTTCCAGATCTCCTTAATTTGATCCAAGAAAGTTTCTTGTCCTATCCAATCTAAATTTAACTTGAAGGGGGTGGGAGCCTTTCCTTGAAGGGAAGCCATTTCAAATAGCACTAGACTGTGATCCAAGTCACTTCCTATGGAAACCTAGTGTCTAAATTGGAGGGATTATTTGTGAAGGTCTTATGGAATTAGGAAACTATCAATTCATTTTGAAATACATGCCTCCCTCCATTGATTATATTCTCATTGATGTCAAGAATGTCAAGGATGGCGCTGACTATAGGAGTGAAGTAGAGGAATAATGCCCAAATTGATGGTTGATAGAATAACACATTGTTTGCAGACCAACGCAATGATAGAACAAAGGAATGGTTCATAGAAAATCCCAGTAAAATTTCTATTGATGAACAAATCGATGACATAGATCAAATCTAGTCAAAACTTCACCAGATCGATGGCTCTCATCAATCGTCCATTGGACCCTGAAAACAAGAGAAACTATGTGCTTTAGAACCTCTCTATCAAAGCTTCTATCAACCATCTAATTCAATGCTAATACTCCATGGGAGAAATATAACCTTTAATCAGAAGATATATCAAAAGAATTTGGACGGTTGAGATTAGATCAGAAGAGATTGTGACCATTGATGTATTCCATCGAAGTTACACAATCAAAGAACCATGACTGTTGGATCAAAATTTACAGTCAATCGTGACCATCAACTATAATTTCCAGAGCCTTTTTTTGTATGTTAGTAATGGATGGACGAGATTAGACCTCTATCTAGATCGATGGCCAGCATCAACTTTCATTTAGAGTCCAACTTTCTGAGTTAAGTATTCAGAGCCATAGCATTGACAGAGTAATCTGCGGTCTAAAATAATGGTATTGAAATGGAATATTATTCGATACCACTTTTATCGGAGTTATGAAACTTACCCAATCTTCTAAATGTCGATGGATTAGCTCTGACAATATTGAAAAGAGAATATTCCTTGATGCTTTGTCCATTGGTGGCCACATGTCAAATTGCCAAGTCGACAAGTGTACAAAGAAGAGCTGAAGCAAGTAATGACATTAGCATGATGTCAGTGCAACACTAGCATAAGTAGGCATGAAAAAATCATGTCAGTACCATGACAGATCCATGCAGAATTTGTCTAAGTAGCCATGGCATATCAGAGTGGCATACATCAATGGCCACAATAGGGACACATGGCAACAACTTATTGGTCAAAGTAAAAGTATTGAAGAATATTCTCTCTCGGAGCTGCTCCTGTCGAAGTGAAATAGTTCAACCTTTTATTTACACTTTGAAGCAAAATCATCGAAGAATATTCCATCCTACCTTGATTTATATGTTGATAGATCTGTTCATTCATTTTGATCAATGATTGGGATCTATGTGGAGAGAAATATATCAACAATGGAGTTTGATTGGTCATTTGGAGTCTAAAAGGGTCATGTAGTATAGTCCATCAGAAAGGACATTGTCAGAGTGAAGTCGACGAGTGGACTCTGATAAGGAGAACTTCAAGAACCAATGACAATCGTTGATCAACGATCCAATGATTGAGATAGTACTGAGTGTTTCAGACTCATTGTGGTCCCGATGACATGATCACAAAAATAATGGAGATTGAATGAAGATCTAAATATGATGGTTGTTGAGTGATAAGGCCCCAAGGGTCTGATAGGCCTGATGATCCCAATAAGTACGACCACAGATTGATGGTGGAAATTAAATGGAAACTTTGATCGAATGGTGGATGAGTGTTGAGGTCCAGGGGGTCTGATAGGCACCCTGATTGTCCCAATAAATGTGATCACAGATCGATGGACAAGATTAAATGCATAAATGATCAAACGGCCCTTGAGCATTGAGGATTATATGTGCAAATTATGTGCGACAAAAGGGAGTTAGAATATCGATTTCTATGGAGGGATTTATATCTCGACCTAAAGGAGAATCGATGGACTTGGGCCGACCAAACATGATATGTACATGGACAAATTATTAAGGAAGTAATCACTATAAATGAAAATTCCCTAATCAAGCTAAGGGTGGTGATGTATAGAATGAGGGGGGTCCGAAATTGCGAGCAAGAAGAGCAGAGTTCATATCTCATGAACCTCGTGGAGAAGAAAAGAGGACCGAATATTTTGTGAAGCGATTTGTTGTGGCTTATGGTCGATTTCAGGCACAATTATCTTTTAAAGGAATTCATATCATCCAGGTTGGTGCCTGGTTTTTAAATTGGTGCCCACAGAGGATTGGCGCCCTCTTTCATTTATAGGTCGGTGCATGGTTTGTAGGTTGGTGCCTACAAAGGATTGGTGTCCTCTTTCATTTACAGGTTGATGTCTACAGAGGATTGGTGTCCTCTTTCATTTATAGGTTGGTGCCTATTTGCAGGTTGGTGCCTGGTTTATGGGTTGGTTCTCATAAGAGGATTGGTGTCCTTGTTGACAAGTATTCATACATGAATTGATACTTATTTCAAGGTCTTCACAATCTAGATTTCCATCTCTATGTTTGTAAATGTATTGAATATTGTATGTGGTTATGATGAGCACATTTATGGTATAACGAAATGCAAATATAAGTCCTAACTATGTTCAAATCAGAATAAAATGATCAAAAGCATACAATACTGATTCACCCCCCCTCTCAGTACTATTAACCATTTCAACACCCTCATTCTCATATTTCTCCACGTAGGTGAGAGTTTTGCAAGCATGATGTCCAGTAGGCCAACGACCTCTAACTTAGCAATAAATAACTCAGCTAGAGGATCCACCTGGGTTGTGAGTCCCCAAATCTCTGAGATGCGTAAAGATAAATTTAGGTCTCCACCTAAGACTACTAAGCCATTTTGAAGCCAAGGTTTTTGAAGGAGGGCCTCCCAGTACTCTTTTCTTTTTTTATAAGGACCATAAATTTTGTTTTTAATTTTGGGAATAAATTGTGTATGGAGTTTTTGAAACGTCCAACGTTTCGAGTGGACACTCCACCCATCATTAGGGATTGTTGAAGCAATAAGTATGAAAAGAGTGTTGGGGTAGCGGGTATATAAAGGTGAAAATAATATGACCATTAGCGCAAAGGATAGACAATTGTTATAAATTAGTCGTTGTGAAAAAGGCATATATTTTGTTATTATTAATAAGGTAAAAGTATATAATAAAAGGTTAAATTTTAACGCTAAGAGAATAGTTAATCAATAATAATTATTAAATAATTATGTAGTTTTTTTTTGCTTGCTAGTTTGTCCGTGACCTATGAGACTAGCCTGTGGCTTGAGAAACCGCGACTCAGAGGCATCTAAGCTGTCAAAATCACCCGGGGATTGCACCCGGCCTGAGCCACACCAACCCTTAACATGGCTTGATTTTTTGTCCCTGCAAGTTTTGAACCGGTGACTTAACATCACAAAGTGCCTTAATAGCACACTCTGTCACCAACTGTCGTACACCTCGGGGACATTAAATAATCATGTAGTTAATCAATGATGATTATTAAATAATAATATAGTTAATAATTATTATTAAATAATAATATGATAATTAATAATTAATTAATTGAAATTAATTAGAGGTTGGGAATTGAAATATAATTGAAAAAGAGAGTTATTTTGTTGTTATTGATTAATGTATAAAATGTCAAATTATAAAATAAGAGGATAGTTAATCAATAATAATTGTTAAATGATAATATAATTAAGAGTAATGAATTATTGGAATTAGTTAGAGGTTAGGTATTGAGGACAAAAAATAATAATTAAATTTTTTAAGGGATTTAGGAAGATAGAAAATTGGTTAAAGAAGGGAACATGTGAATAGATGGAAAGTCAAATAATAAATTTAAAAGAATGGTTAGTTAATAATAATTCTATAATTATAGGCTAGGATTAAAAATAATTGAAAATCATGGATTTAGGATGATTAAATTGAATATTATGGATTTAGAATGATAAAAAATATTGATGATGAGAATTTTAGACAAAGGTGGGGGGTGGAGGGGGTTGGGGTTGTGTAGGAACAAATGAGGAAAGCATAGGAAAACCATAAGAAAGTTTAGTTTGATTGTCTGATGCAATGAATGATAGGTTTCCAAGATTGGCTAAGTGTATACATGTCTTCACGGTTAAAATTGTTAGGATGTTTTTTTATTTCGAGAGCTTCACGTATGACGTGAGAAGAGTAATAGGGTGTTGAGGTTGGGATTTTGGTTTTTTCAAAATGAATTAGATGTTTAGAATTGAAATAATATTCAACAATAACTTATTTAGAGATGCAATTGTGGGTTGTGTCACCTATGTGTTATTTAATTTAACCTTTTATGATATACTTTTACCTTATTAATAATAAAACAATATCTCCCTTTTCACAATAGTTAATTTATAATGGTTATGTCTATCCTTTACCCTAACGGTCATATTATCTTCACCTTTATATACTCCCTACCCCAACACTCTTTTCATACTTATTGCTTCAACAATCCCTAATGATGGGTGGAGTGTCCACTCGAAACGTTGAATGTTTCAAAAACTCCATACACAATTTATTTCTAGAATTACAAACAACATTATGAAGAACTGTGAAAATATGCATACTTTAAGGACCTTAAAGGTTTATGCAGGTGAGATCCTTTGCCAATTCCAATGAGTATAATGAGGTTCCAAGGCCAGAAGTAAATGCCCAAGATTTTGACAGAGCTAAAGAGTCTTTTCTCCATCTAGTTATTAGTCCCCCATATTTTTCCAAGGCATCAATAAAAGTAAAATCATAGCCCTTCAAAAGAGAGGATAAATCTTTTAACACTTTGTCTCCTTTTGTCATAGTTTCTTGTAATAAGAGTATTAAGGGTTTATGTGCATCTACCAATATTTTTATTTTTATGATCAGTTTTTTGGACTTTTTGGCTAGCCCTCAATAATTTAAAGAGAGGGAAATCATTTGGAAACCTCTCGAGGGGAATTTGTTATAAGAGTTCTAATCGAAGACTATTGTTTTCCACTTTGAACCTCAAAGGTTGCTTGCTTTTGTGCCAAATATAGGTAGGATTTTATCCATATCTAAGGAGGTTTTATTTAATTTTCTTCTTATGATCCTAATCCCCCTGTGATTCCAATTGTGAAGTGGAATACTCCCCTAGCCCTAGGTCTGAGGTTATGTTTCATTTCTTTAGTGGATTGGGTTTCAAGAAGAGCACTCGAGTCCAAGGAAGGGCCAGGGGAGTTGGTGGAGATATTCGAAGAAGGTAATTTTTCAGGAAAAGGACCCAGTCCATCAAGAGGGATAAGGGGGAAAGGCTAGGAAGAGTTTGTCCTTGAGAGACTAGGAAGAAAATCCACTAAATGGGATTTAGTTGGGGTCAAAATTTCCACCTCCCATGAACCAAAATAAATATTCCTTGACTTTTGTAATGGAACATGAGAAGAAGTAGAATTGAGCTTACTTGAGCATTCATGATTGCATATGGGTGGTATAGGGGGTTCTTTGTGCTATCTTGTCTAATCTTATGAAAGAGTTTAAACTAATTGGCTATGTTGAGGAGGGTTTTTGGCATCTTGAGCCTATTTTAGAGGTGTTTGGGATGAAACATTATCTTCCTTGTGATCCTTGTGGACCCATATTTTCTGCTTGAGAGGAAGAGTGCAATCCTTGACTAGATGTCCATATAAGTGGCATCATCCACATTTAAATGGGAATCTTTCATAGTCTAGTGCTTGACTGTAGATATCATGCCCCTTTCTAATCATAATAGGGTCTACCGGACCCTTTGAAAGATCCAGACTAACCGTAATGTCCGTCATTCACATGTAGCATGTGTCCTTGTAAGCATTTTCCATATCATAAAATAAATATATGGAACTCCCAATTTATTTGAAGACACCATCTAACCATAAAATTAGAGATAGAACTAGGAGCCTGACCCATACTAGCACAAAATCCATGTGGGAAAACTTTGCATTGAATTCCAGGTGCCATTTTTTTCAGGAAGAGGGCTTGGGATCCCCATGTCCATCGAGATTGTATAATTGTATCTATGTCTTCTCCCAAGTGAAGGATTCAATCCAACCATCCTTTGACCAATACCATGCTAGGGAGTGCATATCCAAGTATACCTGTGAAATTCACTAAAGTATGGGATTTTAGGGTTCTAGTATTCATCCTTTTGGTTGGGAATTCTCCAAATCCATAATCTCATGGATATTTATTCTCTCTCCTAGTTCCAAGTTTGTAGATTCTACTTTTCTCTTGACACACTTGCAGTGTTTTTTGGATTTTCCCAAACCTCCCAATCCCAACTCCTCCATTTTGGGGTTACAGATTTACAAGACAAGACTTTGTTCATCAAATCTCTTAACAACATATTGTTGATAAACCCTTGATCATTGATACCTCCCACTGATTCAATGACACCCAAATCCAGAGAGTGTAAAATACTTGGTAGCATATCTAAAGGAACAATACCATCATCAATTGGAGTGGGTAATGAATTCATGTGAGATGAGTGCAATAGTTGGTTCATACATGAACTTACTGAATAATAGCATTGATCTACTAGTGTTAATGTTTATGCCATTATTATAGTTCTTTGCATTTCAATAGATAAGAGCATCATAAGAACAATATCACTGAGAAATACACATTCACAAGAGACATAACATTTATCCTGGGAAACCCTCTAGGGGAAGAAAACCCAGCAAAAACTTCCTTATCATAAATAGCTTATGCAATGTTCAAGAGATAACTCAAACCAATACATATAGTCCTCTCCGAGAGATGCGCCACTCTTCTTCTCCTCTCTCTAACTGGTATTTGCAGCTTGCCTCATAAGATAATAGCAAGTGAGTTGTGTGTTAGAAGTGAGGCGCTAGCCTCCTATATATACAAGACTGGCATGTGTGAAAGGGTTTCACTGGCAGGGCCAACATCTCACTCTGGGTGGGTAAACCCACCTTTAAATTAATTATGGGTCTCAATAATAACTGTTGGGGCTGACTTCTTATTCTGCCCATTATATTTGTCCGATGACCAATCCGCAAAAGGGGATTTGGTCCTAATACAATTACCGACATGATTAATCCACAATGGGGATTAATCCTAATAATTAAATAACAATAATAATCAGAATTCTCTTCACAGTTACATTATTTCAACACTCCCCCTTAACAAGAAGGGTATTCTTCATCAGCATCAGGCGAGAGAGATCTGCATCATCAATGGCATCAGGAGGACAGTATCGTCAATATCATCTTGAAACATTGGCTAGCATATTTATGAGTCATCGTAAGTTTTATTCATCGGCAGCATCATCATTCTCGAAAGAATGCTATCATCATCTACATCAAATATGTATCAGTAAAAAAATGATACCTCATCACAGCACTAGGCTGGCAGTACTACACTAGCTCAATGTCACAGCTATTAAGCTGGTAGCTCAGTGTCAGTCACATCTTGCTTTACGTCTAACAACTAGGTCAGAAGCAAGAAACATCATCATCTCGCTTTACGTCTAACAACTAGGTTAGAAGCGAGGAATCACAACGTCATGCTTTACGTCTAACAACGAGGTCAGAAGCATGACTCATCTTACTTTACATCTAACAACAAGGTCAAAAGCAAGGAACACATCAACATCTCGCTTTACGTCTAACAACGAGGTCAGAAGCGAGGAATCATCTTGCTTTACGTCTAACAGCTAGGTCAGAAGCAAGGAATCAACAGCGTCATGCTTTACGTCTAACAGCGAGGTCAGAAGCATGACTCATCTTGCTTTACGTCTAACAGCGAGGTCAGAAGCAAGGAACACACAGCGTCATGATTTACGTCTAACAGCGAGGTCAGAAGCATTACTCATCTTGCTTTACGTCTAACAGTGAGGTCAGAAGCAAGGAACACACAACGTCATGCTTTACGTCTAACAATGAGGTCAGAAGCATGACTCATCTTGCTTTACGTCTAACAGCGAGGTCAGAAGCAAGGAAAATATATATGCTCCCCCTTTCAGGGAGGGTCCTTTCGGACTATACCAAGCTTATCTCAAAAGTGTTCAAACTTTACACAAGATAGAGGCTTAGTCAACACGTAAGTAACCTGTTCATCCGTGCTAATGTACTGGAGATTCAAGGCTCCTCTTTGTACCATGTCACAGATGAAATGATAGCGGATCTGTTTGTGCTTCGACCTGTCATGGAAAATAGGATTCTCTATCATTTTTATGCAGCTTTGATTGTCACATAGAATCGTGGTTGCTCTCATCTCCAAATCAAATAGGTTTGTCAGCAACTTTCAAAGCCATATAGCTTCGCAGCTAGCAGAACATGCGACAATGTGCTCTGCTTCCGCTGTGTTGAGAGAAATACTGGATTGCTTCCTACTCTGCCATGAGATCATAGCTGATCCCAAACTGAAACAACATCCGAAAGTGCTTTTTCTGTCTACAACGCTTCCTGCCCAATCTGCATCAGTATAACCATTCAATGTGAAGTCATGATCTCCATCATAGCTGAGACCATAATCCATTGTACCTTTAAGGTACCTCATCACATGTTTTGCAGCCACTAGGTGAACACATCTAGGCTTTACCAGAAACTGACTCAAGGTGTTCACTGCAAATAGATGTCTGGTCTGGTGTTTGTCAGGTACATCAACGATCCAATAATCTGTCTGTACAGTGTGGCATCTCTCAAATCTGACGAAGTATCGACCAGCAGCTTCAACTTCGCTTCCATGGGAGTATTCATGGACTTGCATTCTAGCATGTTGAATCTCTTTAAGATTTTGACCATGTACTTCCCTTGGTTAAGGAAGATTCTTTCTGGACTATGCCATACCTCAAGGCCTGAGAAGTAATGCATTAGACCAAGGTCTTTCATTTCAAATTCTGCGGAAAGTCTCTGTTTACATTCGGTGATGATATTTTCCTCTCCAGTTAAGAATAAGTCATCCACATACAGTAGTAATATTACTGGTTCATTATCCATAATTTTGAAGTAGAGATTTGAGTCTGCTTTACTCTTGGTAAAGCCCAAGCTCGTCAAGAAACTATCTATACAGCCATACCAAGCTCTGGGAGCTTGCTTCAATCCATATAAGGCTTTCTTCAATCGACAAACATGAGACTTCTTGTCTTCAACCTTAAATCCTTGGGGTTTCTCTATATACGCTTCCTCTTTGATAACACCATTTAGGAAAGTTGTCTTCACATCCATCTGGTGCACCTTCCATTTCATCTTGGCAACAAGAGCTATAATGGTTCTGATTGAAGTGTATCTGGCCACAGGAGTGAATGTCTCTTCATAGTCAATACCTTCCTTCTGGGAAAAGCCACGAGCGACAAATCTTGCTTTCTATTTCTCAATAATTCCATCAGCAGCATGTTTTATTTTGAAGAGCCATTTTGATGATACCACATCCTTACTTTTTGGTCTAGGAACTATTTCCCATACATCATTCTTTATTATGGATTGGTATTCCTCTGTCATGGCATCTGCCTGTTCCTTCTTTTGAATGGCCTCTTCAAAGCATGTAGGTTCTTCATCAAGTAGATTGCACATCAAAGCCGTGTAACTGGAGAATGGCTTTGGTCTTTTCACCTGTCTCGTGGTTCCTTATGGAACACCATACTTCTCTCCATCTTGAATGAGCTCTCTTTCCCAAGCAAGCTTTCTTTTATGGGAGAAGGTCATTTGAGGAGGTTCTTGAACTTCTGTTATATCATGATGTTCAGGATTCTCCTCATCAGGGGAAGTTACGACTTCCCTTACAGGTTCTGCAGTTCTGGGAACTTCCCTCACAGATTCTGTAGTCCTGGGATCTACAGGTTCCTCTTCATATACTTCTTCAAGCTAGCATCTTCTGAACTTATTAAGTGCTACTTCTTCATCAAAGGTCATGTCCCTGCTGATCTCAATATGGCGGTGACCAGGTATGTAGATTTTGAAAGCCTTGGATACCTCACAGTATCCCACAAATATTCCCTTCTTTCTGGAGGGTTCTAGCTTGTTTCTTTTCTCTTTCGGTATATGAATAAATATTGGACAGCCAAATATTCTGAGATGGCTTACCTCTGGCTTCTTTCCAGTGAACATTTCTTCTAGGGTCTTGAACCCAAGTGCACTATGGGATAATCTATTCTATACATAAACATCTTCCATTTTTGCTTCTACCCATAAGCACATAGGAAGATATTGATCGTGAATCATGGTCTTTACAGCTTCCATAATCATTATGTTCTTCCTTTCAGCTACACCATTTTGTTGAGGATTATAGGGAGTAGTGAGTTCCCTCTTGATCCCAACATATCTACAGAAGTTCAAGAACTCCTTTGAGGTATATTCTCCTCCATTATCCGACCTGAGTATCTTAATCTTTCTTTCGGAAAGATTCTCTATCAAGGCTTTGAATTCCTTGAATTTACTGAATACTTCATCTTTAGATTTTAAGAAATATATCCAGGTCTTACGAGAATA